>JAREIK010001813.1:101354-250995 GCA_029783825.1 Sapria himalayana
TTCTATGTTTCTTTTTCTCTATCTCTCTATATATTTATCTTTATATCTTTATCTCTCTATCTCTCTATCTCTCTATTCCTCTATCTCTATATATCCTATTTCCATCTCTCTTTTTTCTACTTCTCTTTCCATCTACCTCTCTATCTCTTTTTTTCTCTTGCTTACCTACTTGCTTACATACCTACCTACCGAAGTTATCTGTATATTTATTATTGTAAACCTATCTATTTTGTCAATTTGTCTATCTCTCTTTTTGTTGATGTGCCTATAATGTCTCTTTTTTCTATGTATATCTATCTGTCTCTTATATGTATTTTTGTCTATCTCTACATCTCCAAATCTCTTTATATATCTATCTGACTATCTATTGATCAATCTATATGTTTATCTGTTAATCTATCAAATATTATGTCTATCTATCTATCTATCTGTTTATCTGTCTATCTATCTTTTCTATATGTTATCTATCTATATGTCTATATGTTTATCTATCTATCTTTCTATCTATCTTTCATTCTATTTTTCTTTTCTATCTATCTATCTATCTATATATCTATATATCAATCTTTCTATCTATATATCTGTCTGTCTAAATGTCTATATGTCTATCTATTGATATGTCTATCTATATATCTATCTGTTTTGTCTATCTTTCTATCTAATCTATATCTATCTAGCTGTCTTTCTGTCTATCTATCTATATGTCTACCTGTCTAACTATCTATATGTATAATTACTTAACTATCTATTTATCTACTTGTCTAACTGTATATCTATCTTTTTCTATCTATCTATAAATCTATATTTTATATATTTATCTATGTCTAAGTGTCTAGCAATCAAACTATCTATATGTATATTAGTCTAACTCTATATTCTTATATATCTATCTGCCATATGTCTACCTATCTATCTATTTATCTATCTCTCTATTTATATATTTATTTATTTTTAAATCTTTCTATCTATCTACATGTCTATCTATCTACATGTCTATCTATCTATATGTCATTTGTAGTTTTTGTCTCTCTTTCTATATCTCTATCTATATATATGTCTATCTGTCTATCTACCTATATATCTATCTATATAAATGAGTATCTTTCTATCTTTATATTTATCTATATGTCTATATATCTATTAGTCTATTTGACTAGATGTATATTATTTTCTATCTATCTATTTATCTTCTTTTATTTCTCTATCATTCTTTTTGTATAAATGTTTATCTACTTATCTATCTGACTATCTATCATATATCTATCTGACATTCTATCTATCTATTAATCTAATTTTCTTTCTATCTATTTGTATATCTATTTATTTGTCTATCTGTCAATCTATTTATATGTGTATCTATTTATCTATCTTTTTGTTTGTCTATCTATCTATCAGTCAATCAGTTTTTCAGTCTATTAGTATATCGATTTGTTATTCTATTAGTCAGTTGGTCTATCTACCTAGCTATTTGTCTTTTTATCTATTAAATTGTCTGTCTATCTATCTATTAGTATATCTATATTTATCTATATCCCTTTATATCTTTATATCATTATCTATTTAACAATATATCTCTATATTTCTCTATTTCTCTATCTCTCTTCTCTTTTTCTCACTCTCTCTACTTCTCTACCTATATACCTATCTATATTTTTATATCTCTATCTTTCTAACTAATTACATACATATCAAGATACCTACATACTTATCTATCGGTCAATCTATATATTTGTGTACTTGTATATCTGTTTAACTATCTATCTATGTATCTTTCTATCTATCTATTATTCTCTCTATCCCTCTTTGTATCTCTCTATTTATCTCTCTGTCTCTTCGCGAGTATTTTTGTCAATCTCTCTCTCTCTCTATCTCTCTATCTATCTATCTAACTATCTGTCTATCTATTTATTTGTGAATCTATCTTTCTATATTTCTATCTATCTGTCTATCTATCTATCTATTGGTCTGTCTATCTATCCATCTGTCTATCTGTCTATCTGTATATCTATCTATATGTCTTTCTTTTTGTCTATCTATCTATATATCTAACTATTTATTTATCTCTCTATCTATCTTTTAAATATCGGTCTATTTATCTATATGTCTATCTATCTATCTATATATATCTATATATATTTCAATCTATCTATCTATCTATTTGTCTATCTGTCAATCTGTCTATATGTCTATCTATCTATCTCTTTCTCTATCTAACTATTTATATGTTTATATGGCTTTCTGTCTATATATTTATCTGTTTATTTGTCAAATTGTCTATCTATTTGTCTATCGATCAATAAATCTATCTGACTGTCTATCGAATATCCATATATCTATTTTTCTATCAATCTATCTATTTATCTGTCTATCAGTCGAACTCTATATATATATATATATATTATATATATCTATATATATCTGACAATCTATGAATCTATCTATTGATCTATTTATTGATTTTTCTATCTTTCTATCTATCTATCTACCTTTCTGTCTATATGTCTATTTGTATATCTTTCAATCTATCTAAATGTCTATCTGTATATCTATTAATCTATCTATATGTCATTCTATATATGCGTCTATCTGTCTTTCTATCAATATGTCTATATGACTATTAGTCTTTCTATCTATAAATTTTTGTCTATCTATCTATTTATCAATCTATCTATTTGTATATATGTTGATCTACCTACTTACATATTTATCTATCTCTCTATCTGTGTCTATTTGGCTATCTGTCTCTATATTATTTTAGTATCTATCTGTCTGTCTGTCTGTCTATATATTATTTGAGTATCAATCTATATATCTGTATAATTTTTTATCTATTTATATGTTTATCTGTCTATCTAACTAACTAACTATATGTCTATCTATCTATATATCTATCTATTTATCCATCTATATGTGTATTTGGCTATTTGTTTATCTTTCTATTATTTGTTTTTTTTGTCTATTTCTCCATCTTTCTTTCTGTTTATATTTCTATGTGTCTATATTTCTAACTATCTATTTGTCTATCTATGTATCTATCAATCTATTAAACAATAAATCTATGGATTTGTGTGTGTGTGATGTGTATATATATATATATATCTATCTAACTATCTAACTATATATCTACATATCTATCTAACAATCTTTCTTTGTTTCTATCCATTAGTCTATCTTTCTATCTATCTTTATATCTATTTGTCTATCAATCTTTCTATATGTATGTCTATTTGTCTATTTATCTATATGTCTATTTGTCTTTCTATCTATATGTATTTCTGTATATCTATCTATATAGTAATCAATCTATCATTCGATCTCCCTACGTATTTATCTTTCTATCTTTCATTCTGGATTTTAATCTATCTGTGTATATTTCTATCATTATATAAGTCTATATGTCTATTTATATATTTGTCTATTTTTCTATCTATATATCTATTTTATCCATTTATCTTTCGTTCTTTCTATATGTTTATCTATCTATTAATCTATCTATATATCAATCAATTAATCAATCAATCTATCTATCTATCTATATATCAATCAATATTTCTATCTATCTATCTATATGTCTATCTATCTATATGTCTATATGTCTATATGTCTATATGTCTATATGTATATATGTATATATGTATATATGTTTATATGTCTATATGTCTATATGTCTATATGTCTATATGTATATATGTATATATGTATATATGTTTATATGTCTATATGTCTATATGTCTATATGTTTACCTGTCTAAATGTCTATGTTTCTATTTGTCATTCTATCAATCTATCAATTTGTCTAACTATCTAACTTTGTAATTACCTATCTATCTATATTTCTTTCTTTCTATCTATTTATTTATCTATCTATTTATCTATTTGTTTATCTATTTTTTATATATCTATAAAAATGTCTATTTGTCTATCTATCGACCTATGTGTCTATCTATCTATTTATCTTTCTTTCAATCTATCTTTTTATCTATCTATCTATCTATCTGTCTATTTCTCTATCTATCTATCTGATTATTTGTCTATTTGTCTTTCTATCTATTAGTCTATCTGTCTATATCTGTATTTGTGTATATTTATATCTTTCTATCTATTTATCGTTTTCTATATATATCTATGTATCTATATATATATGTATATTTATCTATCTGCCTATTTGTCCATTAGTCTATTTTTTATCTATCTATCTATATATCTATCTATTTGTCTGTCTATCTATCTATTTATCTATCTTTATGTTTATGTGTCTATCAAGCAATTTGTCTATCTGAATTTTTATTTGTCTAACTATCTATTTATCTATCTATCTGATGTAAATATGTTTATCGATCTATCTAATAATTTGTCTATTTGTCTATCTATCTATCTATCTGTCTATGTATGTATTAATTTATTTTCCTATTTGCTTCTCTTTCCATATATTTATCTATCTATATATCTATCTATCTTTCTATCTATCTATCATTGTGTTAATTTATATTTGTCTATATGTCTATATATCTATCTATAATTTAATCTATCCATCAATCTATCTAACTTTCTAACAGAATCTAACTATTTAACTATTTATCTTCTTTTTGTATATCTGTCTAACTATCTAACTATCTTTCGATCTATCAATTTATCAGTCTATATCTATTTATGTATCAATCAATCTATTTATCTATTTAATAGTCTATCTGTCTATTTATTGATCTATTTATTTGTTTATCTATCTTTCTATCTATCTAAATATATAACTATCAATCTGTCTTTAAATCTCTCTATCTAACTATATGACAATCTATTTATATCCCTATCTATCTATTTATCTAAATGTCCATATATCTATCTTTCATTATATCTATCAATCTATCTATATGATCTTTCTATATGTCTTTCTCTCTATCAATCTATTTTAATATCTGTCTATTTGTTTATTTGTCTATCTATCTATCAATCTCTCTCACTATATATCTATATATCTCTAAATGTCTAACAATCCAATATAAATATCTATTTATCTATTTATAAATCTGTGTCTATGAGTCTATATGTCTATCTATTTGTCACTCTTTCTCTCTCTTTATATATCTAACTTTCATACTATCATTTGTCTATATGTCTAATAGTCTCTTTATATATATATCTATCTGTCTATCTATCTATCTGTCTGTCTGTCTCAATAGCTATCTATATATCTATCTAAATGTCTATATATCTATCTACCTTTCAATCAATCAATCTATCTATCTATATATGTGTCTATCCCTCTATCAATCTATTTTTATTTCTATCTATTGGTCTATCTATTTATCTATCTATCGATCTTTCAATATTTATCTATATCTATAAATGTCTATCTATCAATTTTTATATCTATCTATCTTTCTGTCTATCTAATAACTATCTCTCTAACTATCTATCTATTTGTATATCTTTCCATCTGTCTATTTGAGTTTAGTCAACCAATCTATCAGTTTATCTATTGAACAATTTATCTATCTATCTTTCTATCTATCTATCTATCTATCTATCTATATATATATATATATATCGATCTATCAATATGTTTGTCTCTCTATTTGTCTATGTGTTTATTTATCTATATTTATATCTATTTTATGTATAAATATCTATGTCTATCTATCACAACAACAAATAATGGAATTTTGGATGAAAACTTTCGTCCAAAAAAGTAGAACTTTCGTCCATAAAGATTTTTATGGATGAAAAATAAAACCTCTCTAAATGCTCATTGGTAAAGATAATTTTGGAAGAATAAATGAAACCGTCCCTAAATATTATATGATTGTGGATGAAAATAAGTTTCGTCCACAATAGGTTATATATCTTGGATGATATTTTTTGTCCCTAAATTAAATAACTATTCGTCTAGAAAGGATATTTTGTCCACGAAGGTTGGTTGTAAAAAGTTGGATAAACCATTTTTGGGGACGAAAATTTTTGGTACACGATTCAATTAGAATTAGAGATGAAAACTATTTCGTCCAGAAAGAGTTGACTTATCATAATTGGAGACGAAAACTATTTCATCCACGATTCAATTATAATTCTATATCTTATAATGTAAATTGTATAAGAAATTTTATTAATATATAAAATAAAATTATATAAAATAACATTGTCATAAAACATAATGTTGTGATTTAAAATATAATCTATGCAAAGTACCCATGCCATTAATATATTAAGTATTTAACATAACAAGAACATAAAATATTATATTATAACATCCACTTAACATGTTCTATGTTAAATTCATATGCCAAAATCTAAAACTCAAAAAAGTTGAAACAATCAACTAGCTAGTGGAATCGCATCTCTTCTCTTCCTGCACCTACAATGGACAACAAAGAACATATCATTAATAATAAAATCCAAATAGAAAGTAAACTTTAGGGAGAATAAGAAATTGAATCATTTCCTTACCAAATCTTTCTAGGAAAGATGAGTTGGTGGACGACCATTTGTAGCGAGAAACATATCAAACATCTTCTCTTGGCGTTCAAGGCGAGCATCCCAAATTTGTTCTTGATTTGCCAAGCGATCATCCCAATCTCTCTGTTGATTTTACAAACGACTAGTCAAATAATCTACTCTATCAACCAATTTAACTATCTCCACGTCTTTCTCTTAAAGGTTTTCCTCAAGCTTCTGTATTTTGGCATTTGAGTTGATTCCTTTTCCTTTTGGTTTCAGGCCATATACAAGACCTTTGATGTAGCCAGATCTAGTCCCAAGAACTCGATCGCAAATTTCATCAGGACTTAAAGCATTTCCTTCTTCTTTAGATATCTCTAACAGTTCCATCATTTCCTTCTAAAATTTAAGAATATTATAACGAAGATTAATATGTAAATCATGACTTAAAGTTAGAATATATAACATAACAATTATACTTACATATTTTGACTCTGCCACTGGAGTCGACCATCCTTTTCCTTTTTTAAAATGTGTGAACTTGTGAAAAGAAATTCGATCACACTCTTCCCCATCAAGGATTTTTTCCTATCAATACATAAAATAAAATGTCAAGATAAGGCCACAAGTTAATCAATTAAGAAACTAAAAGTTTTGTTAATTTCCCAATATAAAATTTCATTTCGAACAAGAACAAAAGCAACCGATCCTTGATTGTGATACATATTTAGCTTGCTTTGATTGGCAACATTTTTAGCACATTTTGCCTGCAATGATTAATTGCATCAATAACAATTCCAAAGTGATATCCATTAACTAATTAATAGAGTAACATTTTGATAATATACTTTAACAATAGGATCATTCCAATATGTGCAAAGAGTTTCCCAATTATCTTGAGTCAAATTCTCAAAGTTTGGTTTGTTTGCTTTTGCATCCTCAACCGAATCAAACTTATTAAAATGCTATGCAAAGTATACCGTGCATTCCGAGATCAGTGTTTCAAAATTTGTTGAATATTACCAATTATGCCATCGTCTTCTCCATCAACAATATCTAACTGCATCTGTAATTTTTTTTAAGAACAGTGATAAATATAGATAAGAAACATGTAAAGTAAAAATAAATTGGTAAACTATGATAAAATAGATTGGAAGTGAAATTCCAAGGTTTACATACTATCACTTATATTAAAAAAGAAAGAAAGAGAGTCATTGCAAAAAAATAACCACACTAAGATTGTAAAAAATAAAATAATACACTACTGCAATAATAGGGTGAAGCCACGAAAAATACCACACAGTTAGGCGTCCTTCACTTACTGCTTCTTTACTTCTATGAAATCAATTTGATAATTTTAAACTTCAACTTAATTGCATTTTAATACATAACTAATTCCTTTACGCTATTCAACATCTCCTATGGATTTTTACATAGCCAACTTCACAATAAATCAATGTCTAAAGAAACAAGTGGGAAGGTGACCTTGAGAAAAAGAAATTGAATATCAAGTACCTATACTAAATCACAATGAAATTGATAAGTCATTGTTATAAATATAACATGAGTTACTAGATATTTTAGAATTCCAATGCATTTGGTGCAATTTAAAAAATAATAACTACTTTGCTTTTAGAAGTAGAAGGTGAATATGTCATCATTCTAATACCCCAATTCTTTTTAATGACTTTACAATGGTCAATAAATACTTGATTATCAATGTCAATGATTAAAGTTTGAGAGCATATACTCCACATTATGATAACATTTTTTTGCTTAACATAAACATCCATGAATAAGGACAGAAGGTGAAAAAGACAGCCTTGGAAGTATTCCAATAGCAAGGAATATACGAAGAACCCTTAGGTATCAAGAATAGCAGTAAACCTAGTAGGGAGCAATGGGAGATCAAAGGCAACTAAAATGCCACACAAAGAGAAGGGTTCGGATTATTGTATATAAAAGGATAGATTTTTCGCATCTTCAGTTTGTCCTGACACTTATATGGTCATAAAATTTGTGGAGCAATTATCCAAATGAAACTTCAAACAAACAAGACTATATAGTTCATTCTCATATATGATATACCAGCTTCAATAAACTTCACCTTAACAAATCAAACATTTGATTGAAGAAATTGTGTGGCATTTGGATAGAAAAAATTACTACAAGCATATCAGTAAACACAATGTTATTTAGATGCTTCCAAGTGTGAGTTTTTAGGGAGCAAAGAAGATGAAGAAATGCTCTAGATGTCAATAATTTTATAATCAATAAGGAATGTACAACCTACATAATAAGTGTATACCTCCTTCTAGCAGCACAATTTGAAACTTTGGATTTCTAAATGATGTCAGTTGCAAATATAGAGATATATTTTTACTTACTTCCAAATGATCCATTGCAAGATTAATATCATCATCATCCATATCATGCCACTTTGTTGGCACAGGTATGTACTCCCTAGATATGAATCCCAACTGATTTGAAAGCTTTGCCGATTGAACTCTATTAATTGGCAGTCCTTTTTCTACATCAATAGTAATTTTCAGCTTCTTGTCTATTGCTTTGTTTATTTTTCTCAATCATTTACCTCGAGTGTGATCTCATTTGGCTACAGTTTCGGTTGAAACTATACAATAAATTTAATGGATGGGTCAATTTTGTTATCAATGATTTATGAAAAAAAAAACAATACAGCTTGATAAATTCAATGAATAGATTACTTCTTACCTGCACTACTACTTTGATTAGGTTGATTGGACTCTATTTGAAGTTCTGAATTAGATGGCCTAATTAGAGGATTTGGCAGAGCTAACTCAAGTGATTTAGCTAATGGAATATTGCTGACCGAAGGTAAATTGCAACTTGTGGATACATTTGAAAGAGTACTACTTATTCTAATAGTATACTTCTTGCGACGAGGTAGCACTGAAACCATTTTTCTCTCAACACCTATAACAGTCAAACAAAAAAATGAGACTTAACTCTTTGTGGCATATTAAAGCATAACTACAACTTTATGAAAGAAACAACATAAAGCACGTACAAATTAAATTACATGAAATGGAAAGATTATTAATACCCAACATCCATATCTTCATCACTAATAAATTCAGCTTCTTCTTCTTCACTATAATGCTCTTCTAAGATGTCTTCTTCCTCCTTATTAACAAATTCAGTTCTTATATTGTTCTCAATTAAATTATTGTCTAAAATATCAGGATCCATATCATCTCTTAATAATAAATCCATATCTTGAACCTCAACATAATGAACATTCACTTGCTCTTGTAAATCATCTTGATACACTTCATCATTAGAAATATCCATGGAATCATTTTGCATTTCCGGAACATCAAATACATGTCTATGCTGAAACTTTTGCACAACTAGCCAATTCTTTCCCAACTTTGTGTCATTGACATAAAAAATCTATTTGGCTTGGCAAGTGAGTACATATGAATCATTTTCATACCAAGTGCGACTAACATTGACGCTAATAATATCGCCATCTATATGTATACTAGATTTTCTACTACTGAGATCAAACCACTCACATTTGAAAAGCACAACCCTTCTTTGTGTTAAATAATCTAACTCAAAAATATCAGTTACGACTCCATAAAAATCAATAACATTAACACCATGATTCCCCTCAACCATCAACCCACTATTTTGGGTCTTACGTCGACTATCACAATCCTTGGTATGAAACCTTATGGCATTGACAATACAAGTTTTATATTTCTTAACTTCGACATCTGGTCCACATGCTAAAACATATAATGCTTCTATAGCTTCTGGTGAATGATTATTGTATAAATGCATCATCTACCAAAATAAAAAAATAAAAGTCAGAAGCAGATATTTGTATAAGCTGAATCTATATCTATATTATTGTATATAAACATTGTGTTTTCAAATGACTTACTTTTTTTCTTAAACCATAAAGGAAACTCAGCTTTGTGTCTATCTTCTACATTCAATGGACTGTCTTGCACAAGTTGTTCCATGTGTGCTCTTAAAATAACATTGTCATTAATCATATATTGAAAAACACTACAAGTAATCAATAGAAATGTCAAGTAACACTTACTCCATATATGGTTCTACTTTAGTACAGTTACATAGAATATACCAATGAGCTCTTTCCAAATCCTCTATCAGGTCAACATATTTAGCCGCTACAAGTCTAAGTTTCTGGGAGAAAATAGATAATCCATCATCCTCTACTATATCATTATTCCTTTCTTCTCTATTAAATTGAGTTTCAATTCCATGCAAGTACATTGAACAAAAAGATAAGCATTCATTTACGATATAACTCTCAGCAATTGAGTGCTCAGGATGAGCCTTGTTTCAAACATTGCGCTTATGATAACCTAACTCTCTACAAAAACATATTCAAATTTATAATCTATAAATTATTCTAAGTAATTAAAAAGAACACACTTTGTAAAGTAAATCATACCGTTCAGTGTGAAACATCTATCTATTTAGAACTGGACCACCAAGCAGCACCTCATTTGGCAAATGGATTGCCAAATGCACCATTATATCAAAGAAAGCTGGTGGAAAAACCATTTCCAACTTGCAAAGAATTACAACTATGTCAGACTTCATTTTCTCTATTTCTTCTACTTTTAAAGTCTTACAACAAAGTTGTTTGAAAAAATGTCTCAACTATGTCAATGCATCAGACATCTCCTTCATTAAGTATCCACGAATGCCAATAGGGAGTAATCATTGCAAAAGAACATGACAGTTATGACTCTTCAACCCTGATATCTTGCCATCATTTACCAATGTACACCTTGAGATGTTTGAAGCATACCCATCCTGAACCTTCACAGATTTTAAGAATTCACAAAACCCTTGCCTCTCAGCCTTAGATAAAGTATAACATGCTGCTGGCATTATATATTTTCCATCACTTATCTTTATCAAATGCAACTCCTTTCTTATATTCATGTCTTCCAAATCTTGCCGTGCTTTGAATGTGTCCTTTGTTTTACCCTCGATATTCAATAATGTTCCCAAAATGCTATCACAAATATTCTTTTGAATATGCATTACATCCAAGTTATGCCTCAATTTTAATCTATGCCAATAAGGCAAATAAAAAAAATGCTTTTTTTGGTCCAATTCAACTCATTGGGGGAACGTTTTCTTTTTTTGCTACTAGGATGATTTCCAAACATTACATCATTCAAATATTCTAGTTGACGCAAAATATCATCACCAGATAGCTCTATTGGTGCTACTCTATGTTCTGTTTTACCATTAAATTTCTTACTTTTTCGCCAACTATGATTTGAATGTAAAAAGCGGCGAGTGTCCCATATAACAAATTTTGCTCCTTAATCCAAGGGAACATATATCTTTATTACAAGTAGGACAATCCATGTATCCTTTCGTTGACCAACCTGACATCATGCCATAAGCTAGAAAATCATTTATGGTCCATAAAAGAGCCGCTCGCATTTGAAAATTTTCACCCTTTGATGCTTCATATGTCTCCACACCAATTTCCCATAACTCTTTTAACTCATTCACTAGAGCCTGCAGGTATACATCAATGTCTTTTCCAGGTGAAATAGGTCTTGGAATAAGCAATGATATTATAGAGAATTCCTTTTTCATATATTTCCAAGGAGAGAAGTTATACGGGTAAAGAATTACAGGCCACATACTATAAGAATTACTCATATTCCCAAATGGATTAAAACCATCAGTTGCTAGGCCAAGCCGAACATTGTGAGATTCTTGGGAAAACAATGGAAATTTCTCATCAAAATCTTTCCATGATTTACCATCAGCAGGATGCCTTAAAATTTTTTCATCATTAACTCTCTTATCTGTATGCCATCTCATATCTGCATCAGTTTTACTAGATAAAAATACTCTTTGAAGCCTGTACTTTAAAGGAAAATAGCGCAATATCTTGTGTGAGATCTTCTTACCTTTACCATCATCAATTTTCCATCTAGAAGTACCACATGTAGGATAGTGTTCACATTGCTCAAACTCTTTCCAAAATAGTGCACAATCATACTTGCAAACATGAATAGATATATACCCCAATCCCAAATCATTTAACATCTTTAAAGCCTCATTGTGAGATTTTGGGAGAGTCCCACCATTAGGTAACACTTGCTGAAGTAAATCAAGCAACATGTCAAAAGACTTATTGCTCCATTTGTTATATACTTTTAAGTGAAGTAATTTAACTATGAAAGACAATTTAGAGAATTTTGAACAACCCGAATACAATTCTTATTGAGCTTCATTCAGCAATTCATCAAAACTTTTCTTCTGTGTAGTTCTTGTGACATCATCTTCAATCAATTTATCTAACATTTCTTGGATCCCATCATCTTCAATCTCATCATCTGGTGGAACTCTATCATCAACAATCTATGATTGAATATTAGAATGATCCTTTGCTCTCACATTATAATTAGATTTTTCCCCATGAAATATACAACGAGTATAAAATTCATCAATGCCCTTGATTAAAAGATGATCAAAAACTACATCTTGGCTCCAAACAAATGAATTCAAACAATCTATGGATGGACATCTAACTATACTTTTTTCACTGAGATTATCTTTCACAAATTTCATAAAAGGCTGAACTCCTTCCACAAATCTAGGCGACCATTTTTTTTCTGTCATCCAAGTTTTATCCATGTTTCTGTTGTGTAATAGAAAAAAAAAAGTTTTTATGAGCGATAAATCATAATTAAGACAAATATTCATATTCTTTTCTACTTATAGAGTGCACATAAAGGAGTGCTGCTATAAACTAAAATGTCATGCATATAATGAAACAAATAAAATTAGAGCTAAAAAATGAAACATAGCAAAATAAAAAATAAAAAAACTATAAATTTTATAAAGTAAACATTCAGTACCTGATCCCAAGATGGATGGCTGTCTCAATGGCACTAGCTAAGTTATCATCTTCAGCACTAACTCTGCAACCAACATTCAACAAAATAAATAAATAAGTAAAAGACAGTATACGAGCTCTTGATTGAATGATTTTTTATTGTTAATTACTAAACAAAAGGTTAAGCTCAACCTCTTTTAAGTTATATTTGGGATAGTTATCAATGTAAGATCTTTTTTATTGTGTTACAAAGTTCATGGTTATTTTATCACAAAAGTCATATTGAGATATGACTATTTGATAAAGAAATAAAAGCAAATAAAAAAACCAAAAATTGATAAGGAACATACAAAGATATGAAATTTATTTGCTTTCAATCCAAAATTAAGAAGAAACTTAACTTATTTAAACTAAAGAATAAAGAGTTAATATTGATCATGATAAAAAATGTAAATTCTATTTATCATTTTTGAGTGTTATATAAAACCATTTTTATATGGATTATGAAATAAACTATCCACCTTTTACTGGCCGTGAAAATCCGATATTCCAATCAAAACAATCCTAACAAACGCACAACATAGAATTAAAGTTCAAAAAAAAAAGAAAATTCCTCCACTTTTATTCCGTGAAAAATCACAGTAACATACTGTCACTTATTTATTGGAGCAATCGCACTAATTTTCTGTCAAACAAGTGATATTGTCAAACTATGAATTAAAAAAAACAAAGAAAGAAAGATAGAGCAATCGCACAGATTTTCTGAAAGTCCGAAAATCCGAAATGACAGTATTGGTTTACATACTGTCACTTAAGGATTTGAAGTAAATTAGTAATGAAAAATCCGTGAAGATACAAACCAGAAATTCCCACCAAAAAACACCGCACATTCCGGAACAGTTACAAAACAAAACAAAACCCTAACACCGAACAAAGCATAGAAAAATCGAAACAAAGAGCAAATCAAGGTAGATAGAGAGACAGAGAGGGAGAAATATTGACACCTGAGGAGTGAGAAACTAGGGTTTTCGTTCAGACGCGATAGCAGATCAGCGTGGCCTGAGCTTGCTGAGGGCTCTAAGTCCCAGAGAAAGATTTTCAAAATCATTCTTGCTTAGGGCTCTATTTCTCTTCTTTTTTAATAATTTTTTCATTGTCTATATATTTATTTTATTTTAAGAGCAATAGATTACTCTTATTTAAAAAAATGCATGTTTGATAACTAAAAATAAAATTATTTATTTTTATTTTAAAAAATTATAAATAAAAGAAGTATATGGTTTTCAATTATAATACAATAACTATCTTTTTAACTGTCTAATCTTATTTACTCTTAGTTGTTTTAAAATATATATAATTATGTATATATATAAAAATTTAACAATGTACTAATATTAATAAAAATTTATTTAAAAAATGTATCTAACCTTCTTCAATGTTTTTCCCATGTTACTTATAATTATAGTTTGAATTTACAATCTCAATAATGGACAATAAATAAATATTGGACCTGGTATGCCGGGAGGCTTCGAAGGCTGGAAGCTCTGTGGAGTGCTTGACGGAGGAGGTCGAAAAGCTTCGGATAGACCTGGAGAGGCAGGATGCTTTGGCTAGATGGATGGGTGAGGTCATAGCAGAGCTCAAAGACGAGGCCTACTACCAATGGGCCTCCGGGTGGCTTGCCTTCCAGCACAGATGGTATGAGGAGTTTTGATATTTCTAACTTAGTAAACAAAAAAAATATTGTTTGTTTTGTCCAGAATGAGGTTTATTTACAAGTTCAATTTTTATCATTTATGATAAGATTTCGTCCATAATAAGTATGTAATTCTACTAAGACTTTTACAAATTGTCCCTAATGATTTTGTCCTTTGGGGACGAAAATATTGAAATACAAATTGTCCTACAAAATTAAGGAACTTTAAATACAAAATAATTCTTCCAAAAAAGGTTAAAAACATCCCAACATATTTTCCCTCAGGTGGCGCGACCTTAAAATTCGAAGCGGGAGGCAAAAAAATATGGCGCTTCATTTTTGTAGACAAATTTTAAGTTTCATCCACAATTATGTATTTTTGTGGACGAAATCATTTTCGTACCCAAAAATTTCGTACCTAATTTTATAATTTGTTGTAGTGTATCTATTAAACTATCAAAATATCTATTTTCAATTTGTCTATATTTTTAAATATCTAACTATATTTCTATATATAAGTCTATTAGTCAATCTTTCTTTCTATCTATGTATATGTCTATCTATCTATTTTTCAATCTATCTTTTTTTCTATATATCTATATGACTTTCTGTCTATTTATTTATTGGTCTATCTGCATATCTATCTATCTATCTATCTGGCTATCATTCTAAGTGTTTATATATCAATCTATCTATCTATTTGTTTATGAACCTATCAGTCTATATCTCTATATGTCTGTCAAACTATCTATATATTTATCTATTTGTCTAACTATCTAATCATTCTCTCTATCTATCAATCTATCAGTGTGTCTATCTATCTATCTATCTATCTATCTCACTATATAACTATCTAACTATCTATTTGTCTATATGTCTAACTAACTAACTATCTTTCTATCTATTAGTCTATTAGTCTATTTATCTATATGTCTATCTATCTATCTATCTGTTTATCTATATATTTCTATATCTCTCTATCTATCTATATTCTATCTATCTATTTATTAATTAATATGTTTATTTGCTTATATGTCTATCTTTTTAATTGTCTATCTATCTTTCTATTTAAGTATCTGTCTATCTATCTATCTTTTTTTCAATCTATCTATCTACCTATTTGTCCATCAGACTATTTATCTATTTGTTAATCTGTAAATGTATATTTCTATATGTCTATATGTCTAGACTAAATGTCTATTTATCTATTTATCTATTTTTTTAAATGTCTATCTTTCTATTTGTGTAACTATCTAAAATTTATAATTCTATTTATAGATCTATCTATCTATCTTTCTATCTATCTGTCTGTATATATATATATCTATCTATTTGCCTATATGCTTATCTATCTATCTGTCTGTTTGTCTGTCTATATGTCTATCTATTTATATGTTTGTCTGTCTGTCTATCTATATGTCTATCTATTTATATGTCTATTTGTCTATTTGTCTATCTATCTATCTATCTATTCATCTATCTATCTATCTAACTTTCTATCTATCGATCGATCTATCTAATGTTTATTAATCTATTTCTCTAATTTTTATCTTTCTATCTGTCTAAAATGTCTATATGTCTATATATCTATTTATCTAACTATCAACTATATATATATATATATATATATCTATCTATCTATCTAACTAACTTACTGCATTTATGACAATTAGTCTATTAGTCAATCAATCTATCTATATATTTATCTATTTATTTATCTATCTATGAATCTATCTATTTATTTATATGTTTATCTATCTATCTTTTTATCTATCTATCTATCTATCTATTTATCTAACTATCTATCTATCAATTTTTAATTTGTCTATATCTTTCTTTATTTATCTATCTATATATTTATCTGTCTTTCTATCTATCTTTCTATTTACCTATCAATATATCTATCTCTCTATCTATCTTTTTGTTTTTTAGTCTAACTATCTAACTTTATAACTATCTGTATGTCTAACTATTTAACTAGCTTTCTATCTATTAGTCTTTTGATCTATTTATCTATCTGTCTATTTTTCTATCTATCGAATTATCTAACTTTCTAACTATCTATATGTCTATAAGTCTAACTATCTAACTAGCATTCTATCTATCAGTCTTTTGTTCTATCTATCTATCTATCTGTTTAACAATCTATCAATTTGTATGTTTGTCTATCTATTTATTGTCTATCTGTCTATCTATTTTCGTGACTATCTAACTATCAATCTATCTATCTATCTTTCTTTCTTTCTTTATTTTTATCATTTTATGTTTCTATCAATAAATTAATCTTTCTCACTATTTATCTTTCTGTATATATGTCTATATGTGTATTTATCTACATATTTTCTATAAATCTATATATCTATCTATCAATATTTTTATCAATCAATCATTCATTCATTCTATTTATTTATCTTTATATTTTTAGTCTATCTATATGTCAATCTATATATCTATCTATATGCCTATTAGTCTATGTTTTTATCTATATATTAATTTTTCTATCAATATGTCTATCTTTCTATCTAGATATCTGTCTATTTATCTTTAAATCTAACTATCTATCTTTTTATCTATCTATCTATCTATATATCACTCTATCTGCCTATCTATCTATATATCACTCTATCTGCCTATCTATCTATACATCACTCTTTCTGCCTATCTATCTATCATTCTATCTAGCTATCTTTCTACGTGTCTATTCATTTGTCTATTTGTCTATCTATCTACCAATTTGTTTAACTATCTTTTTGCATACCAAACTATCTCTTTAATTTTCTGTCTATCTATCTATATGTTTATCTATCTATAAGTCCATCTATTTATCTGTCTATATATCCATCTATCTAACTTTTTATTATTCGATCTTTTTAAAAGTCTTTCTATAATTATTTTTCGAGCTGTATATCTATCTAACTATCTCTCTATCTATTAGTCTATTAATCTATCTACTATATATGTCAATTTATCTATCTATCTATTTATATATTTTTTAAAATTATTAATCTATCTATATTTCTATTTATCTATCTATCTGCATGTCTGTCTATTTGTTAATCTTTCTAACTATATATCAATATATGTATCTACATATCTATCTATTTATTTAATTATGTTTCTGTGTATTTATCTATCTTCCTATTTATCTATCAAATTATCAATCAATTTGTCTATCTGTCTATATATTTTTCAATCTATCTATCTATAAGTCTATATGTCTACCAATTTATTTAACTATCTATTAATTTTTTATCTATATATCTATCTATTTTTCTAAATGCCTACATTTTAATCTATTTATTTGTGTAACTATCTATCTATTTGTGTAACTATATATCTTTTTATTTTTCTATCTGTCTAACTATCTAACTATCTTTCTATCTATTAGGCTATTAGTTAAACTATCTATCTATCTATCTATATATGTATCAGTCTATTTATCTGTCAATCAATCAATCTATCTGTTTGTCTATCTAGCTATCTATCTACCTATCTATCTATCTATCTATTTATCTATCTATCTTACCTATCTTTATGTCTATCTATCAATCTAAATATCTTTCTATCTAACTATATGATAATATGTTTATTGGTTTACATGTCAATATCTCTATATGTCTATATGTCTATCTATCTATCTGTCTGTCTAACTTTCTATTTAGCTATCTATCTATCTATTTGTCTGTCTATCTATTTATCTATCTTTCTATTTATCTATCAATTGGCCTAACTATCTATTTTTATATCAGTGTATTTGTCTACATGTCTATAAGCCTATCTATTTCTTTATATGTCTGTCTATCTGTCAACCTCTCTATTTTTTAGTCTATCTATTTATCTTTCTATCTATATATCTAACTATCTTTCTATTGATTTGTCTATTTTCTATCGATATATTTATTTGTATATCTATTTATCTCACTATCTGTCTATCTATCTATTTGTCTTAATCTATCTATCAATCAAATTATAAATGTAAATATAAATCTGTCAATCAATAATTCTCTGTATTTGTCTATCTATCTATCATACTAAATATCTATCTATCTATTAATCTATCTTTCTATTTATCTTTTTTATATCTATTTATATTTTAATATATTTATCTATATATATCTATCTATCTATCTATCTATATGTCTATTTATTAAGGTCTTTCTTTCTATTTCTCTATCTTTCTATATGTCTATCATTTATCAAACAATTGGTATATCTATCTTTTTATCTATCATTCTATCTAACTATATGTCTATTTGTCAATTAGTCTATCTATTTGCCTTTATATTTGTTTATCTATGTAACTATATGTCAATATATATATCAATCAATCTATTTATCTATATTTCAATCAATCTATCATCTATGTGCCTATCTATCTTTTTATCTATCTATCTCTCTATCTATATATCTATGTATCTATATGTTTATATGTTAATCTATCTATCTGTCTATCAATCTATTAATCTAACTATCTATCCCTCTACCCATCTAATTTTTTATCTATCTTTTCTATGTGACTATCTATCAATCAATCTTTATGTCTATCTATATGTGTAGAAGTCTATTTGACTACTTGTTTATCTAACAACTTATCAATCTATTTATTTGTATATCTATATAACTATCTAATTGCCTAACTCTCTAGTTGTCTATCAATCTAACTATATAATTGACTTTATATTAATCACACTTTCTATCTATTAGTATATCAATCAATCTATCATTCTATTTTCCTATCTATTAATCTATCTATTTTTTTATCTATCTATCTATCTTTATATATATATATATATATATATATATATATCTATGTGTGTGTGTGTGTGTGTATTTATCTAACTATCTACCTATCTGTCAATCTATCTATATATCTATGTGACCAACAATCTATATATCGATCTATCTTTCAGATTATATGCCTATCTGCCTATATGTCTACATGTCTATTTTTCTATATATTTATCTCACTCTATTTATCTATCTAGCAAATATTTATCTGCCTATATGCCTATCTATAGATCTACCTATTTTTCTATCTATCATTATATCTACCGTTCAAACAATCTATATATATATATATATATATTTTTTTATTTATTTATTTTTCTATCTATTTATCTTTCTTTTTGTCTATCTTTATATCTATCTATATATTTATTAATGTGTCTTTCTATATATATATATGTGTGTGTGTGTGTGTGTGTGTGTGTGCGTGTGTGTGTCTATCTATATGACTTTTTTTCTATCACTCTATCTTTTTATCTATCTATCTATCTATATGTTTATCATTCTATCTATCTATATGTGTATTTTTATTTCTATATATATGGATATCTATCTATCTCTCTTTCAATCTATTTGTTTATCTATCTATCTATCTATCTATCTATCTGCCTATCTGTCTATTTATCTATTTGTCTTTATATCTATCTATATATCTATCTTTTGATTTATCTTCCTATTTGTCTATATGTCTATATATTTAAATGCCTATCTTTCTATCTATCAAACTATCAATTTGTCTTTAATCTAATTTTCTATATATATATTTATCTATCTTCTGGGTATCAATATATCTATATATCTATATATCATTGTATTTGTCTATCTATGCAACTATCTATCTATCTATATTGTCTGTCTATCTATTTATTTGTATATCTATCTATCTATTTATCTATCTTTTTGTTCATCTGCCAATCTATGTATATGTATATCTGTTTATCTATCTATTTTTGTAACTATCAATGTATCATTGTATAAATCTTGTATGTGTGTATCTATCTATCTTTATATTTGTCTGACTATCTAATTGTGTTTCAGTCTATCTATCTTTTTATCTAATATCTTTATCTCTTTATCTGTCTATCAATCAATCAATTTGTCTATTTACATAACTATTTATCTATGTATCATTCTAATAGTCAATCTGTCTATCTGCCTTTGTATATATCTATCTATAATTCTTTCTATCTACGTTCCTCTCTATTTATCTATCTTTCTGACTATCTCTCTATTAGTGTATTTTTCTATGTGTCTATCAGTCTATATGAATTTCTATCTATTTTTCTATCTATTTATTTATTTATCTATCTATTTATCTATCTATCAATTAGTCTGTGTATTTGTCTATATGTCAATCTACAGTTCTATCTATCTATCTGTCAATCTATCTTTCTACATATCTGTCTATCTATCTATCTATATATTTGTATATTATTCTATCTATCCATGAGTCTATAAATCTATCAGTATAATAATCTATATGTCTATCTTTCTATCTAAATGTCTATGTATCTGTCTTTAGATTTATCTTTCAACTTCTAAATTTGTCTTTTTGTACATCTCTTTATCTATTTATATGTCTATCTTTTTATCTATATTTGTGTATTATCTATCTTTCTATCTATTTATCCATCTATCTTTATATCTATATATGTATCTATCAATGTGCCAATTTATCTATCTATCGATTTATATGTATATTTATCTATCTATCGGTCTATTTGTTTATTTGCTTATTCATCTATTTGTCTATCAACTATATATCTTTCTACTAATCTGTATATCTATTTTTCTATATATATGTCTATAAGCCTATATATCTCTCTTTATCTATCTATCTAACTATCTATCTGCCTAAACATCTGTCTATCTAATGATCTTTCTACCTATCTATCAATCTATCTATTCACTATCTATCTATCTATTTATCTATATGTATATTTATCTGTCTATATATCTTCTTATCTATCTATTTATCTTTATGTTTATCTATCTATGTATATATCTATGTATCTATATATCTATCTATCTATCTATCTATCTATCTCCTTATCTATGTTTATATCTATCTATCAGTCTATCTATCTATTTATCTATTTTTTATCTATCTCTCTTTATTTATCTATCTATCTACATATTAGCCTATCTATATAACATCTAATAATCTATTTTGTTATCTATCTATTTCTCTATCTAACTTTCAAACTTTCTATCTATCAAACTATCTATCTATCTAACCATCAATTGATCTAACTATCTACCTATCAATCTATATGTCCATTTGTCTATCTATCTATCTATACATATGTTTAACTATATAATGACTATTTATCTATCTTTCTATTTGTCTTTCCATCTATCTTTTTGTTGAATTATCTTTCTATCTATTTTTTTGTCTATATCTCTATGTCTCTATCGATATATTTATCTATTTTACTTTATGTAAATCTCTATATCTATCAATTTGTCCATCATTATATATGTCTATCTATCTATCTATCTATATATAAGTCTATATGTCAATCTGTCTTTCTGGCTATCTATCTATTTATTTATCTTTCTGTATATTTTTCTATGTTTATATCTATTAATCTATAAATCTATATATATGTTTATATATCTATTTATCCATCTATCTATCTGTTTATTTATTTATCTTTCATTAAGTCTATCTACCTATTTACCTATCTACTTATCTACTTATACGTCTAGCTATCTATCTCTTAATGTATATATCTATCTATCTATCTATCTAATTATCTATATATCTATCTGTAAATCTATCTATTTATTTTTTGATATGTATATCTATCTATCTATCTCTCTATATGTCTATCAATCTATTTTTCTATCTATCTATCTTTATATCTATATATTAGACTATTTTTTTATCAATCTATATTCCTATCTATGTATTTATCAATCTATAATTTTATAAATCTATGTATCTATATATTTATTTATCTATTTGTCTATCTATTTAACTATCTAACTATCAATCTATTTATCTATCTAACAATATAATATATGTTTCTGTCGATTAATCTTTCTATTTAATTGTCTATCTATATATATATATCTATGTATTTGTCTTTCTTCCAATCTATTTATATATCTATCTTTCTATATGAATATCTATATGTCAGTGTATTTGTATATCTATCTATATATCTACTTATCTACCTATATGCCTATCTATCTATCTGTCTATCTATTTATCTATCTATATGTTTATCTATCTTTGTTCCTATCTATTTATCTATCTATCTATCTATCTATCTATATGTCAATCAATATGGTAATCTATTTGTTCATCTATCTATCTATCTATATATCTATATACCAATCTATCTATTAATTTATCAACCCAACTATCTATCTCTTTGTCTATATATATATATATCTATCTCTCTCTCTCTCTCTCTCTCTCTTTATCTATCTTTCTATTTATCAATATATTTATTTGTCTATCTATTTGTCTAAATATATATGTATCTATCTTTTTATTTATCTATCTGTCTATCTATCTATATGTCCATTGGTCTATCTATCTGTCTATCTATCTATTTGCCTATGTGTCTATCTATCTATATATTTATCATTCAATCAATCTATCTATATATCTATAAATTTATTTTTCAATTTATCTATCTATTTATCTATAAATCTTTTTATCTATATATCTATGTGTCTATCTGTCTATATCTATATCTGACTAATAATCTAACTCTCTATCTCTCTATCTAACAATCTATCTATCTTTTTATGTGTCTATCTATTTATATGTCTATATGTTTATCATCTATATGTGTATAAATGTATATGTTTATTTGTCTATTTGTCTATCTGTCAATTTATCAATCTATTTATTTGACTATCTATTTTCTAACTATGTAACTATCTATATATCAATCTCTCTATCTATCTAACTATCTAAATGTCTATCTATATATCTCTATATCTATCTATATATGTGTATATCTCTCTATTTGTCTAACTATCTACCTATCTTTTATCTATATATCTATATGATTTATTTTTCTAATTGTCTATATGTTTAGGTATCTATCAATCTATGTGTCTATTTATTTTATATCTACAAATCTCTTTATCTATTTATCTATATATCTAGCTATTTGACTATAATGCTATTAATCTATTTATTTTTTATCTATCTACATATCTTCTTATCTCCCTATCTATCAATCTATCTATCTATCTATTTTTAGTCTATTTATCTTATAATCTATTTATCTATCTTTCTATTTATCAAACTAACTATCTATATGTCTATCTATATATCTATATATCTACATATCTTTCTATTTGTTTATCATCTATCAATCTATTGGTCTATTTGTCAATCTATCTATTATTCTATTTGGTCTATCTATCTATCAATGTATTTTTCTATCTATATAACTGACTTTCTATATATATATATGTGTGTGTGTGTGTGTGTGTGTAACTATATTTTTGCTTATCTGTTTATCTATCTATCTATCTAAATATATATCTATTTATCAATCTTTTATCTGTCTATTTGTCTATGTTTCTATCAATCTATCTATTTGTCTCTATGTCTATCTGTTTGTGTGTATATATGCTTATCTATCTATCTATTTATCATTCAATCAATCTATCTATATATCATTCAGTCATTCAATCTATCAATCTATATGTCAATCAATATATTAGTCTATCTGTCTATATATCTATCAATCTATATATCTTTCTATCTATCTATATTTCTTATTAAATTTATATTTGTCTATTTGCCTATATGTCTATTTATTGTCTTTCTATATGTCTATCCCTCTATCTATCTATCTATTTATCTTTTTAAGTGTCTGTCTGTCTAAATGTCTATATGTTTATCTATCAATAATTGTATATGTCTTTTTGTATATTTGTCTATCTATCTACCGATCAATCTATCAATCTACTTATCTATCTATGTAACTACATAATTTTCTAATATGTAACTTTCTATCTATCAATCTATCTATCAATCTAACTTTCTAATTGTATTTTGGTTCATTATCATTCTACTTACCTGTCTATTTATCTTTCTATCTATCATTCTATTTGTCTATCTATCTATCTATCTATTTGCTTATCTATCTGTCTCTTATGTATTTATCTATCTATCAATCTATCTATCTATCTATCAAATTATCTCTCTATCTTTAATCTATCTATATGTCTATTTATCTATCGATCTATAAGTCTATTTGACTATTTGTTTATCTATCTATCTATTTATGTATCTAACTATGTAGATATCAAATTGTCAATTTGTAAATCTATGTATATATCTATCTTTCTTTCTATCTATCTATCTAACTATGTAACTATCTATATCTCTATATGTCTAGGTATATAATTGTGTTTATGTCTATGAGTCTATTAATCTATCTATTTATATGACTATCTATCTATTTTTTTATATGGAAATTAGTTTATTTATTTATTTACTATCTTTCTATATGTTTATCAGTTTATATGTCTCTCTTTCTTTCTGCCTATCTACCTATGTGCCTATATATATATAGATGTGTGTGTGTGTGTGTGTGTTTATGTGTCAATCTATCTATTTATCTATCTAAGTGTCTAGTTTCTATCTGTTTATATTTCAATCTATTTATTTATCTATCTATCTGTATATTTTTCTATCTTTATATCTATTTATCTTTCTATATTTTTATCTATCTTTCAACTATCAATCTATTGTCGTATCTATCTATCTTTCTATCTATCATTCTATTTGTCTATCTATATATGTATCTTTTTACCTATCTAACAATCAATCAATCTATCGATCTAGACATCTATCAATATATTTATCTATTTATCTATATATATTTTTATATGACTATCTATCTATCTATATGTATGTATATTTGTTTATCTATCAATCTCTCTATATGTCTATTAGTCTATCTAATTGTCTATCTCTCAATTTGTCTTTGTGTCAATATGTCTATCTATCTCTCTATATATCTATTTATTATTCATTCAATCAATATATGTATATATATATATATAAATATATGTAACAATTAATGTGTCAATCTCACATTCTATCTATCTAACTATATCTCTATGTATCTATCTATATATCTATGTATCTATCTTTATATCTATTTATTTATCTTTCCATCTATCTGTCTATATCTATTTCTATCTATCTCTCTATCTAACTATATGTAGATCTTTCTATGTGTATGTTTACCTATCTATCTATCTATATGTCTATCTATCTATATGTGAATATGTCTATTTGTCTATCTGTCTATCTATCAATTTATCAATCTATTTATCTGTCTGTCTAACTATCTAACTATCTATTTGTTTATCTATCAAAATATCTTGCTATATTTATATCGATTAGTCATTCATTCTATAAGTCTATCTATCTGTAATTCTATTTGTTTATCTATCATCTACCTATCTATTTGTCTAAATATCTATTTATCTATTTGTCTAAATATCTATCTATCTATATATCTATTTGTGTATCTATCTATCTATATTTCTACCTATCTGTCTATCTATCTATCTATCTGTCTATGTGACTATCTTTGTATCTATCTTTCTTTCTAATTTTCTAATTATTTGTCTATATGTCTATATGTTTATCTGTCTATTTATTTAAATCTTTATTTATCACTCTATCTATTTAGATATCTATCTATCTCTCTATCTATCTATCTATCTATCTTTCTATCTATCTATCTTTTTATATATCTATCTATTTTAGTATTTATCTATATATCTCTTTATTTGTACATCTAGTTATTGATCTATCCATATAACTATCTATAAATTTGTCTTTCTATCAAATAATTTGTGAATCTATCTATCTACCTACCTATCTATCTATATATTTTTTTGTCTATCTATCTATATATCTACTATCTATTTGTCTATCTGTCTATCTATTTATTTGTCTAACTATCTATTTGTCTATTTGTCTATCTATTTATTTGTCTAACTATCTATTTGTCTATTTCTCAATCTGTTAATCTTTTTATATGTTTATCTATCTATCTATTTATTTATATATTTATTTGTCTATCAAACTTTCTATCAATCAATCATTCAATCTATCTATTTATCTATCTATGTATTTGTCAATTTATCAATCTCTCTTCTACCTTTATGTTAATTATCAATCTATCTATCTTTCTTCTATCTATTTATTTCACTATCTACCTATCTATTTATTTCTCTATCTATCTATCTATCTGTCATTATAATTATATATATATATATATATATATATATATATATATATATCTGTCAATCTATATGCCTATTTGTTTATCTATCTGTCTATCTATTTATCTATCTATCTATTTTTCTATCAATCTATTTTTCTATCTATCTATTTATTTGTCTATCTGTCTTTCTGTCTATATATCTTTTTATTTATCTATCTGACTATATATATATCTAATTATCTCTCTATTTATCTATCTCTCAATTTATCTATCTATTTATTTATCTATCTGTCTATCTTTGTATCTGTCTATCTGTCTATTTATCTATCTCTATCTGCATATCTATGTATGTTTCTCTGTTCTATGTGTATATGTGTATATACACATATACACATATCTGAATATCTATCTATCTATCTATTTGCCTATATGTCTATCTATCTATCTGTCTATTTGTCTATCTTTCTATCTATCTATCTATCTATATGCCTATCTTTCTATTTATCTATCTATCTATCTATGTGTCCATCTGTCTGTTTGTCTAACATTCTATCTATCTATCTATCTGTCTATCTATTTATCTGTCTAATCTATCAATATTTCTACCTATTTATCTATCTATCTATTTATTTGTCTATTTGTTTATCTTTATATCTTTATATCATTATATCTATCTATCTATATCTCTATCTAGCTATTTATCTATCTATCTATTTGTCTATCTATTTATATATCTATATTTCTATCTCTCTATCTACCTATCTATCTATTTATCTAATTATCTAACTATCTATCTATCCGTATATATATCTATCTGTCAAACTATCTATCTATCTAATTGTTTTTCTATATATCTATCAATCTCTTTATATATCTATCTATCTATATGTTTATCTATCTATCACTCAGTCTATATAGCTATCTATCTCACTACAAAAAAGCCCAAATAGTTAGAGTAATTTCCCTAGCTATTTGGGCTTATTCCATCACTAAAATATAATAATGATGGATTTATGAGAGAAATTATCCCAAGCTAAAGTGCATGTCGCAAATTATTAATGAGAAAACTAAATTCCTTTCCAAATTTTTTAACGTCAGAAATTCCCTAGATAATTATATTTTTTTCTTGCTAATTTTGATTGTAATTATAAGTGACAGAAAAGTCTCTAGCTAAATTAAAGAGGAAAAAATCCCTAGCTATTTTTATTCCAAAATTATTTTCACAATTTTATTTTTTTACATAATATTTGATTACATATTTTTAAGTTTTTATATTAAATTGAATAACAACATAAAATATAAACCAATATTTATAATTAACAAAAAATAAAAGTAGTTAATATATTATTTTGATACAATTTGTTACATAGTTAAAATAAAAACATAACAATATTTTATTACACATTCTTCTTCATCAATGTATCTAACGATAGTGCATAAAGTTTAATTTGTCTGTGAAATTGATATTGCTTTATATCCCCCAGCTCCTCTACTCACCATCTTTCTCATGCTATAAAGCAATCCTAGTCGTCCTACGTCATGTCTAGTAAAATTCTAATTTCTATGTTTCTGCAAATAGGGAAAGAACGACCTTGTTGATATAGCCTATGTAGTGCAGAGCTCCATTTTTGAATTGGGAGCCACCATCAAAGAAAGTGAGATATTCGCATGTAACTTTAACCCTTTTCTAATGTCCCTTCACTTCTGCAAGTTTCGTATGGGAAAAATTATGGTATAATATATGCATGAAATTTAAACCAATAAATCAAATTAAAATAAATAAATAAAAAAGTTTTATTTTGATAAAATATGGTAAAATTATGCAATACAACTTATACTTTATATATATTACTATAGTATATATATACATATATACTATGGAAACAATAGATTCAAATCCCCAACCCTGATGTCCCTAGCCATAACGTCATATTCATTGCCAACGAGATCACCACAAACCATAGATTCCAAAATATCAAATGTCATAAAATCATAGTTCAAGGGAGGAATGGCATTAGGCGCCTATGAAATGTTAGAAATGCACATTTAGTAATTATCTAGTATTCACTGCTTGATAGAGATATCTTTAACTCGCATATCTAAAAACACATATCTAAAAACTCATGATCTAGTATTCACAGTAAATATGGTTATATCATATTAAACTATAAATTTTTTAAAAAATAAAGCTTTGTGAATAAGAATGTGCCTTAGGCACTACCAAGGCTAGGAATTCCTTGCCTTGGTAGTTTATGACACACACAATGCAAACATGTGTATTATATGTGTATGCACACATGAAATGTAATATTATAATATATGTTTCTTTTTCTATTTAGCTCATTAACATCTAAAAATCTTAATATATAAATTAATAGAACATATAAATGTGCAATGTGAATATATAATTCTCATTGTATTAAGGAAACCCACATATGTTAATGGCCATTACCATCTAGCTTATTACCATCTGCCTTGATACCAAAGTTTATATCACATAGCTTCACTGCTTGCTCCTGAGTAATCATAGGTTGCAAGGAGTCCCCATTAGCTTGCTAAATCAAACTTGTCGAAAAAAAAATCAAGAGCTAATAGTGAACGAATACATGATGCGGTACCACCAGGGGCACCAACGGTGCTTAATGCTGGACAACTATTGCTAGTACTACTAAAAAACACATAATGGTGCTTGCACACAACCTACTATCAATTCATGGAAAACAAACATATGCTTAGAAACACAGAATATGGAACAACATGAGAATCAATTGTTAATAGCTATAACTTAAAATTCATTAACAAGATCAATAAAATGACAATATTCTAGAAGTAAAGTGAGCTCGCCATAGCTCATATTGATGAGATCGCATTTATGCTGCATAAACCAAGTGTTTTCACCATTTGAATGTCATTATCTAGAGTAAATATGAACGACTAATAGAAGTTAGCTGACCTCCATTGTAGTCTTCCTTGCAATAATAGGGTGCCACATTTTGTAGCAGTATGGCATGTGCCATTTGATAGTGTTAGAGTGGAAGTGCGTGGAAAGGTTGTGGGCAGTTATATGCATGTAGTGTGGCATTTTTTGTGAGGAAGTGTGGGCAAGAAATAAAATAGTGTGTTATGGCAGTGTACAAAATAAGTATAGTGCTGAAAAATTAAAAGTAAAATAATAAAAAATGATTTAGTGTGTGAGTTATATTTTGGTTGCACCGATTTGTGTTGGTTCGCACTAAAGGAAGAAATCTGGGTTTCTTCTGGTCACTTCTAGCTCTCCTCTTCTTGGTGCAGGCTCAAACTGCATCAATTTTAAGGCTCAAATTACATCAACACAGATACATAAACTCTCATTTCCCAACAGAAACATTTCAAAAGAAAAATCAAAATCAAAATCAAAATCAAAATCAAAAATAAAATCAAAAACAAAATTAAAAACAAAATTAAAAACAAAATAAAAAACAAAATTTAAAACAAAATTAAAAACAAAATTAAAAACAAAATCAAAATCAAATACCAAAACTTGTATGGACATGTACCACTTGAAGTCAACAACTTCCAAAATAGTTGTCAAGTTTGCATAGTAGATGTCCTGCAAAGAATCATGGTTAGGTTAGTCAGCCAAGCAAAGAACAAAACTAGAATCAAGAACAACGATGCCACCAAATAAATCTCTTCCTATTTAGCTACACATTTAAAAAATTTTGTGCCCGAAAGTTGCTTATTATTCCTTCTTCATTAAGTGAAGAGATAAGAGCTTTGAGATTGCAAAACTAGTGAAAGACTTGCAGTGAAGTAGCTCTTTCAACTTATCATCACATCGTTTTTTTTATCTGATGGATTCTTTTTAAAAACAAGAAATTATAACGATTAATTGAAATTGAAAAATATCACCATAGATTATCATCAGGGGGAAGTGAAGACAATGAATGTTGGCATACTTGTAAATTATTTTTTATATATTGTCCAACATCTTCTTTACAACATCAGAATAAGATAATGCATCTTCACATATACCAAAACATTTTATGAGAGCATATGAAAGAGGAATAGGAATCTAGAAATCTAGAATTAACTTTGTATAGATTTATGTATAACTATATATAACTACTTATATGAATATATATATATATATATATATATATATATATATATATATATATAACAATATTTTTAACAATATAAATCCATTTATAACTAAATATAATATAGGTATAAGAACATATAACTATAAATAATTGTCTTTTACTATATGTATAGCTATAAAGAATTATACATAACTATATTTAAATATATAATTAACAAATATATTTAATATACAATTTTATATATTAGTTTATAAAAATGTATTTAAATATATCTATGCCTATACATAATTATATGTATAAATATATTAAATTATATAAAATATATATATACCTATATGTATAAATATAAGTATAACTATATATGTAACTATATGTATAACAATTTGTAATTATATTTATAGTTACATGTATAACATCATACTACATTATGTTTAACTATATGTGTATAACTATATATAAATATTTGTATAACAATATAAAACTCTATATATCAAAATATAACTATAAATGTAACAATGTATACATATATGTAAATCTATATATTTGTCTTTTACAATATGTATAATGATAAAAACATTATACATAACTATATTTAATTATATAATTAACAAAATATATTTAATATACAATTTTATATATTAGTATATAAAAATGTATTTAACTATATCTATGCCTATACATAACTATATGTATAAATATATTAAATTTTATGAAAAAATATATATACCTTGCATGTATAAATATAAGTATAACTATATGTGTCACTATATGTATAACCACATGTAACTATATATAATTCATTAACAATATACAACATTATATTAACCTATGTGTATAACTATATATAAATATTTGTATAATTATATAAAACTATATATAATAAAATATAGTTATAGTTGTAACTATGTATACATTTATGTAAATCTATATATTTGTTTATAACATTGTATACATTTAGGTATAACTGCATATAACTACTTCTATGAATATATATATATATATATACATATATATATAACTATATTTTTAACTATATAAATCTATTTATAACTAAATATACAATAGGTATAAGAACATATAACTATAAATAATTGTTTTTTACTATATGTATAACTATAAAAATAATATACATAACTATATTAAAATGTATAATTAACAACATATATTTAATATATTTTTTTATATTAGTATATAAAAATGTATTTAACTATATCTATGCCTATACATAACTATATGTATAAATATATTAAATTATATGAAAAATATGTATACCTGCATGTATAAATATAAGTATAACTATATGTATAATTATATTTATAATTATGTATAACAACAATATGTAAATCTCTATATTTAGTATATGTATAAAACTCTATTTATTTAAAACTATATAAAACTTTATATATTTAACTATATTTATATAACTATATATAAATATTTGTATAACTATATAAAACTCTATATATTTTAATATAACTATATTTGTAACTATGCATACATATATGTAAATCTATATCTTTGTGTATAACTTTGTATACATTTATGCATAATTACATATAACTACTTGTATGAATATATATATATATATATATAACTATATGTTTAACTATATATAACTACATATACTATATGTATAAACTATAAATAATTGTATCTTACTATATGTATAACTATAAAAACTTTATACATTACTATATTTAAATATATAATTTTCAACATATATTTAGTATACATTTTTATATATTATTATAAAAATGTATTTTGCTATAACTATGCCTATACATAACTATATGTATAAATATATATAATTATATGAAATATATATATATCTACATGTATAAATATACATTTAATTATATGTGTAACTATATGTATAACCATGTGTAACTATATTTATAATTATATGTATAACAACATACAACATTATGTCTAACTATATGTGTATAACAAAATATAAATATTTGTATTACTATATAAAACTTTATATAATTAAATATAACTATATTCTTAACTATGTATACATATACATATACATATATGTAAATCTATATATTTGTTTATAACTTTGTATACATATATGTATAACTACTTATAACTACTTGTATGAATATATATATATATATATATATATATATATATATATATTTTAACTATATATAACTATTTATAACTACATATACTATACGTATAATAACATTATACATAACTATATTTAATTATATAATTAACAAAAAATATTTAATATACAATTTTATATATTAGTATATAAAAATGTATTTAACTATATCTATGCCTATACATAACTATATGTATAAATATATTAAATTTTATGAAAAAATATATATACCTGCATGTATAAATATAAGTATAACTATATGTGTAACTATATGTATAACCACATGTAACTATATTTATAATTTCATGTATAACAATATACAACATTATATTAACCTATGTGTATAACTATATATAAATATTTGTAGAATTATATAAAACTATATATAATAAAATATAGTTATAGTTGTAACTATGTATACATATATGTAAATCTATATATTTGTTTATAACATTGAATACATTTAGGTATAACTGCATATAACTACTTGTATGAATATATATATATATATATATATATATATATATATATATATAACTATATTTTTAACTATATAAATCTATTTATAACTAAATATACTATAGGTATAAGAACATATAACTATAAATAATTGTATTTTACTATATGTATAACTATAAAAATAATATACATAACTATATAAAAATGTATAATTAACAACATATATTTAATATATTTTTTTTATATTAGTATATAAAAATGTATTTAATTATATCTATGCCTATACATAACTATATATATAAATATAATAAATTATATGAAAAATATGTATACCTGCATGTATAAATATAAGTATAACTATATGTATAATTATATTTATAACTATATGTATAACAACAATATGTAAATCTCTATATTTACCATATGTATAAAACTCTATTTATTTAAAACTATATAAAACTTTATATATTTAACTATATTTATATAACTATATATAAATATTTGTATAACTATATAAAACTCTATATATTTTAATATAACTATATTTGTAACTATGCATACATATATGTAAATCTATATCTTTGTGTATAACTTTGTATACATTTATGCATAATTACATATAACTACTTGTATGAATATATATATATATATAACTATATGTTTAACTATATATAACTATTTATAACTACATATACTATATGTATAAACTATAAATAATTGTATCTTACTATATGTATAACTATAAAAACTTTATACATTACTATATTTAAATATATAATTTTCAACATATATTTAGTATACATTTTTATATATTATTATAAAAATGTATTTTGCTATAACTATGCCTATACATAACTATATGTATAAATATATAAAATTAAAAGAAAAAACCTAACTATACCTACATGTATAATTATAAGTATAACTATATGTGTAACTATATGTATAACCACATGTAATTGTATTTATAATTACATGTATAACAACATACAACATTATGTTTAACTGCTTGTGCATAACTATATATAAATATATGTATTACTATGTAACACTCTATATATTTAATATATAACTATATTTGTAATTATGTATACATATATGTAAATCTGTATATTTGTTTATAAATTTGTATAAATTTATGTATAACTACATATACTACTTGAATGAATATATCTATATATAACTATATGTTTAAATATATTACTATATAATAATTTTTTGTTTTGAAAGTTTTTTTACTTTTAAAAAGTTTATCTATAATTTTTTGATGAAAAATAATTTATATAAATTTTTTTGTTTAGCTCAATTTATTTTGTAATTAATATTTATATATAAAAAAACAAATAAATAATTAAAATGAATATTTAAAATTATAATGAAAAAAAATGAGATTTATTATTTATTATTTAGGGATACTGTTTTAATTTAAATTAGATCTCTCTCACTAATAATTTATTTTGTAAATAATATTTCTATAAAAATAAACTGATAAATAATTAAAATAAAAATTTAAAATTATACTGAATAAAAATTAAAATGATATTTTTGATTTATTATTAATCTATACCAGTTTAATTGAATAAGTATTTAGAGGTATTGTTGTTTAGGAGTTTAGCAATTTATGTTTTTTGCTTTTAGTGGTTTATAGGTTATATTTAAAAAATAAGATAACAATAAATATATTTTTATTATTTTTTGATATTTTCAAAGGTTATAACCTTTGAAAATATAATAATTTTAAAATTTTTTCAAAAGTGAATACAATATTTAGTTATAATAATCATTATATTTATATATCATATAAATTCAATAAAAACAATTTTATTGATAAATATTCTAAAAATTATGAAAAAATAACATAATAATATATTATTAATAAGATAGATATCAATTAAAATATAATTACCAAACATAAAATGATTCAGATACAAAGCAAAATATATTACTATATAATAATTTTTTGTTTTGAAATTTTTTTTTCTTTTAAAAAGTTAATCTATAACTTTTTGATGAAAATTAATTTACATAAATTATATTAGTGTAACTCATAAATTATTTTGTAATTAATATATATATATATATAATAAACAAATAAATAATTAAAATTAATATTTAAAAATATAATTAAAAATAATGAGATTTATTATTTATTATTTAGGGTATACCGGTCTAATTTAAATTAGATATGTCTTACTAATAATTTATTTTGTATTTAATATTTCTATAAAAATAAACTAAAAATTAATTAAGATAAAAATTTAAAATTATACTGAATAAAAATTAAAATGATATTTTTGATTTATTTTTAATGTATACTAGTTTAATGGTTTACGTATTTAGAGGTTTTGTCTTTTATGAGTTTAGCGATTTAAGTTTTTAGGCATTTAGAGGTTTATTGGTTTTATTTAATCAATAAAATAACAAAAAAAAATTTGTAATTTTTCTCATTTTCATAGATCATAACCTTTGAAAATATAATAATATTTAAAATTTTTTGAAATGTGAATATAATATTTAATTATAATAATATTAATAATTATATATGATATAAATTCAATATAAATAATTTTATTGATAGATATTATAATAATGATCAAAAATTAAATTAATAAACTATTAATAATAAGATAGATATTAATTAAAAAATATTTACAAAACCCAAATTGATTCAAAATTAAAGTAAAATATTTTACTGGATAATAATTTTTAATTTTTAAATTTTTACTTCTTTTATAAGAGTATATATTATTTTGATTAAAAATAAATTATTTTAAATATATTTGTAGCACTCATAATTTATTTTATAATAAATATTTATATAAAAATAAACTAAAAAATAATTAAAATGAATATATAAACCATAATAAACAGAAATTAAAATTAGATTTATTAATTATTATGTATTAAATAACAGTTTAATGGTTTATGTATTTAGGTATTACGGGGATTAGGTGTTTACTGATTTAAATGTGTAGGCATTTAGTGGTTTATAGATTTTATTTAAAATATTAAATAAGAAAACATTTATTTTTATTATTTTTTTGATATTTTCAAAGGTGATAACCTTTGAAAATATAATAATTTTTAAATTTCTTTCAAAAGTGAATTAAATATTTAGTTATAATAATTAATATTTGTATAAAAATATATAATTAATAATTAAAATGAATATTAAAAATTATAATGAAAAAAAAATGAGATTTATTATTTATTATTTAGGGTATACCGGTTTAATTCAGTTATATCCGTCTCACTAATAATTTATATTGTAATTAATATTTTAATAGAAATAAACTTATAAATAATTAAAATAAACATTTAAAATTATACTGAATAAAAATTAAAATAAGTTTTATGATTTATTATTAATGCACACTAGTTTAATGGTTTATGTATTTTTAGGTTTTGTCGTTTAGGAGTTTAGCGATTTATGTTTTTAGGGATTTAGTGTTTTATAGGTTTTATTTAAACTATAAAATAACAAAAAAAATTGTAATTTTTTGTCATTTTCAAATATTATAACCTTTGAAAATTTAATAATATTTAAAGTTTTTTGAAATTTGAATATAATATTTAGTTATAATTATTTTAATAATTCTATATCATATAAAATAAATATAAATAATTTTATTGATAGATATTATAATAATGATCAAAAATTTTATTAATAAACTATTTATAATAAGATAGATATTAATTAAAAAATATCTAACAAACCCAAATTAATTCAAAATTAAACTAAAATATATTAGTTGATATTAATTTTAAATTTTTAATAATACTTCTTTTATACTTCTTTTAAAAGCGTATATATATATTTTGAATACAAATAAATTATTTAAATTATATGTGTCGCACTCATAAAATATTTTGTAATAAAAATTTCTATAAAGATAAACTAATCAATAATTAATATGAATATTAATTATAATAATAAATTGAAATAAAAATTCAATTTATTATTTATTAAGTAAATCCTATAAACTACTAAATATCAAAAATAATTTATTGTTATTTCATTGTTTAAATAAATCCTATAAACTACTAAATGCCTAATCACTTAAGTCAATAACTCTGAAATCTCGAAAACCCTAAATAGATAATCCTTTTAAACAGGTATACCATTAATAATAAATAATAAATCTCAATATTATTTTTTTCTTTATTATTTAAAATATTCATTTTAATTATTTATTCGTTTATTTTTATTAAATATTAATTACAATATAAATTATGAGTTAGACAAATATAATTTATATAAATTATTTTTCATCAAAAAATATTGATAAACTTATAAAAAGAAAAAAAATTTCAAAACAAAAATTTATTATATAGTAATATATTTTGCTTTTCTTCTAAATCATTTTAGGTTTTGTAATTATATTTTAATTGATATCTATCTGATTAATAATATATTATTATTTTTTTGTTTGATTATTATTAGAATATATATCAATACAATTATTTATATTGAATTTATATGAAATATAAATATAATGATTATTATAACTAAATATTGAATTCACTTTTGAAAAAAAATTAAAATTTATTATATTTTCAAAGGTTATAATCTTTGAAAATATCAATAAATAATAAAAATAAGTTTTTAGTTATTTTATTTTTTAAATAAATCCTATAAACCACTAAATGATTACATAATTAAATCAATAAACTCTTAAACCCCGTAATACCTAAATAAATAAACCATTAAACCGCTATATAATACATAATAATTAATAAAACTAATTTTTATTTCTATTTATTATAATTTTAAATATTCATTTTAATTATTTATAATTTATTTTTCTAGAAATATGTATTACAAAATAAATTATGAGTGTGACAAATATAATTTAAATAATTTAATTTTCATCAAAAAAGATATATACGCGTATAAAAGAAGTAAAATTTAAAAATTAAAAATTATTATTCAGTAATATATTTTACTTTAATTTTGAATCAATTTGGGTTTTATATATATTTTTTAATTAATATTTAATTTATTATTAATAGTATATTAATTCAATTTTTGATAATTATTATAATATCTATCAATAAAATTGTTTATATAGAAATTATATGATATATAATTATTAATATTATTATAACTAAATATTTTATTCACATTTCAAAAAATATTAAATATTATTATATTTTCAAAGGTTATGACCTATGAAAATGAGAAAAAATTACAAATTTTTTTTGTTATTTTATTGTTTAAATAAAACCTATAAACCACTAAATGCCTAAAAACACGAATCACTAAACTCCTAAATGACAAAACCTCTTAAAACTTAAACAATTAAACTTGTATACATTAATAATAAATCATAAATATCATTTTAATTTTTATTCAGTTTAATTTTAAATTTTTATTTTAATTATTTATCAGTTTATTTTTATAGAAATACTAATTACAAAATAAATTATTAGTTAGATAGATTTAATTTAAATTAAACTGATATACCCTAAATAATAAAGAATAAAACTCATTATTTTTTCATTATAATTTTAAATATTCATTTTAATTATTTATTTGTTTATTTTTATATAAATATTAATTACAAAATAAATTATGAGTTAAACAAATATAAATTATATTAATTATTTTTCATCTAAAAAAATATAGAAAATCTTTTTAAAAAAATTTTAAAATAAAAAATTATTATATAGTAAATTATTTTGCTTAGCTTCTAAATCATTTTTATATTTGTAATTATATTCTAAATGATATATATCTTATTAATAATAGATCATTAATTTATTTTTTGATCATTATTAGAATATATTTCAATAAAAATGTTTATATTGAATTTATATGAAATATAAATTTAATAATTATTATAATTAAATATTGTATTCACTTTTAATAAAAGTTGTAAAATTTTTATGTTTTCAAAGATTATAATCTTTGAACATGTGAAAAAATAAAAAATATATTTTTTTTTATAATTTCATTGTTTAAATAAAACCTATACACCACTAAATGCCTAAACTTTTAAATCACTAAACTACAAAATTTCGATACCCCTATATAGATAATCCTTAAAATGGTATACACTAAATAATAATTAATAAATCTTATTTTTATTTGGTTACATTATAATTTAAAAAAATCATTTTGATTTTTAGTTTTTTCTTGTAAATCTGTATTAATTATAAAATAAATTATGAGTTAAAAATATAATTTATAAAAATTATTTTTCATCAAAAAATAGATAAGCTTATAAAAAAAATTAAAATTTAAAAACAAATAATTATTATTTACTAATATATTTTGCTTTGCTTTTGAATAATTTTAGGGTTTGATATTATATTTTAAGTAATATCAATCTTATTCATAATTGATTTGTAATTCATTTTTTGATAATTATTAGAATATCTATCAATATACTTGTTTATATTGAATTTTATGATATATAATTATTATGATTATTATAAATAAATATTGTATTCACTTTTGAAAAAAATTTAAAAATTATTATATTTTCAAAAGTTATAACCTTAAAAAATGAGAAAAAATAATAAAAATAAATTATTTGTTATTTCATTTTTTTAATAAAACTAATAGATCATTAAAAGATTACTTACTTAAATCAGTAAGCTCATAAACCACGAAACCCCTAAATACATAAACCTTTTAATAGCTTTATTCTACTTATTAAATAATAAATCTTATTTATATTTCTATTTATTATAATTTTAAATATTCATTTTAATTATTTATAGTTTAATTTTTTAGAAAAATTAATTCAAAATAAATTTCGAAGGAGACAAATAATATTTAAATAATTTATATTAAATCAAAAAAAAATATAAGCTTAAAAAATGAAGGAAAAATTTAAAAATTAAATATTATTATTTAGTAATATATTTTGATTTGATTTTGAATCATTTTGTCTTATGTAAATATATTTTAATTAATATTTAGATTTTTAATAATAGTTTGTTAATTTAATTTTTGATCAATATTATAATATCTATCATTAAAATTATTTATATTTAATTTATATGATATATAATTAGTAAGATTAATATAATTATACATGGTATTCACATTTCAAAAAATTTTAAATATTATTTTTTTTTCAAAGTTTATAACCTTTGAAAATCAGAAAAAATCAAAAAAAAAATTTTAATTTTTATTATATAAATAAAACCTATAAACCACTAAATACCTAAAAACATAAATTGCAAAACATCTAAACGACAAAAACCCTAAATAATTTAACTATTAAACCAGTATATTATATATAATAAATAATTAATCTCATTTTTATTAGTATTCATTATAATTTTAAATATACATCTTAATTATTTATTAGTTTATTTTTATAGAAATATAAATTAAAATATAAATTATTAGTGAGACAAATATAATTTAAAAATTTTTTTTTTCATCAAAAAATATATAATCATATAAATGGATACAAAAATTTAAAAATTTAAAATTAATATTTAGTAAAATTTTAACTTTGATTTTGAATCATTTTAGATTTTTGCAAATATATTTTAAACAATATTTATCTTATTAATAATTGTTTATTATTTTTTCATGATCATTATTATAATATATACCAATAAAATAATTTATATTGAATTTATATGATATTTAATTATTATGATTATTAACTTCATATTGTATTCACTTTTCAAAAAAAAAATTAAAAATTATTATATTTTCAAAGGTTATGACCTAAAAAATGAGAAAATATAACAAAAATACGTTTTTTTTATTTTATTTTTTAAATAAAACCTATAAACTACTAAATGAGTAAATACTAAAATGACTATTCATAAATACTCATAAATCTAATCCTAAATACTCATAAATACTCATAAATACTCCTAATCCCCGAAGCTCATAAATACTCAAAATATTAAATTAGTGTATTCTAAATAATAAATCATAAATCTAATTTTTATTAGTATTCATTATAATTTTAAATATTCATTTTAATTATTTATCAATTAATTTTAATAAAAATATTAATGGCAAAATAAATTATTATTGAGATAGATATAATTTAAATAATTTATTTTTCATCAAAACAAATATATATATGCTTATAAAATGAGGCAAAATTTTAAAAATAAAAAATTATTTTTTTTAAATATATCTTATTTTGATTTTGAATCATTTTAGATTTTACAATTATATTTTAATTTATATCATTCTTATTAATACTAGTTTATTAATTAATTTATTGATCATTATTATAATATTTATTAATAAAATTATTTATATTTAGTTAACATTATATAAAATTATTAAGATTATTATAACTAAATATTATATTCACATTTTAAAAAAATTAAAAATTATTATATTTTCAAAGGTTATAACCTTTGAAAATATCAAAAAATAATAAAAAATAATTTTTTTTGTTATTTTATTCTTTAAATAAATCCTATAAACCACTAAATGCATACACAATAAATCAGTAAACTTCTAAACCCCATAATGCCTAAATACATAAAAAATTAACCCACTATATAAAATTATTAAGATTATCATAACTAAATATTATATTCACATTTAAAAAAATTAAAAATTATTATATTTTCAAAGGTTATAACCTTAAAAAATTAAAAAAAATTTTTTTTTGTTTTTTCATTATTTAAATAAAAACTGTAAATCACTAAAGGTCTAAACAAAATAATCACTAAACTACTAAACCACAAAACACCTAAATACTTAAACCATTAAACTGGTATTTCCTAAATAATAAATAATAAATCTAAATTTTATTTGTATTCATTATAATTTTAAATATTCATTTTAATTATTTATTAGTTTATTATTATAGAATTATAAATTACAAAATAAATTATGAGTAAGACAAATACAATTTAAATAATTTATTTTTAAAAACAAAAATATAAACTTATAAAAAAAGCAAAACATTAAAAAAAATAATTATTTAGTAAGATATTTTACTTTGATTTTGAATAAATTTAGATTTTGCAAATATATATTAAATAATATCTATCTTGTTAATGATAGTTTATTAAATTTTTTTGATCATTATTAAAATATTTAGCAATGTAATTATTTATATTGAATGTTAATGACTTATAATTATTAAGATTATTATAACTTAATTTAAAAATTATTATATTTTCAAATGTTATAACATTTGAAAATGTGAAAAAATATCAAAAATAATTTTTTTGTTATTTCTTTGTTTAAATAAAACCAATAGACGACTAAATGCCTAAAAACATAAAACACTAAACTTCTAAATGACAAAACCTCTAAATACTAAAACCATTAAACTTGTATACATTAATAATAATTCATAAATCTAATTTTAATTTTTATTCAGTATAATTTTAAATTTATATTTTAATTATTTAACAAGTTATTTTTTTAGAAATATTAATTCCAAAATAAATTATTAGTAAGATAGATCTAATTTAAATTAGACCGCTATACCCTAAATAATAAATAATAAATCTCAATATTATTTTTTTTTATAATTGTAAATATTCATTTTAATTATTTATTTGTTTATTTTTATATAAATATTAATTAAAAAATAAATTATGAGTTAGACAAATATAATTTATATAAATTAATTTTCATCAAAAAAATATGGATAAAATTTTTAAAAGAAAATAAAATTTCAAAACAACAAATTATTATATAGTAATATATTTTGATTTCTTCAGAATCATTTTAGGTTTTTTTATTATATTCTAATTGATTTCTATCTTATTAATAATAGATTATTAATTTATTTTTTCATCATTATTATAATATCTATCAATAAAATTGTTTATATTGAATTTATATGATATATAAATATAATGATTATTATAACTAAATATTGAATACACTTTTGGAAAAAATTTAAAAATTATTATATTTTCAAAGGTACCTTTGAAAATATCAAAAAATAATAAAAATAAATATTTTGTTATTTTAATTTTTAACTAATACCTATAAACCACTAAATGCATAAACAGTTAAATAAGTAAACTCCTAAGGCCCATAATGCCTAAATAAATAAATCAATAAACTACTATTTGCTACTTAATAAATAATAAATCTAATATTTATTTCAATTTATTATTATTTTAAATATTTCTTTTAATAATATATAAATTTATTTTTATAGAAATATTTATTACAAAATAAATTATAAGTGCGATGGATATAATTTAAATAATTTATTTTTAATCAAAAAAATATATATACGCTTATAAAAGAAGTAAAAATTTTAAAATTAAAAATTATTATGCAGTAATATTTTTACTTTAATTTTGAATCAATTTGGGTTTTATAAATATTTTTTAATTAATAACAATCTTATTATTAATAGTTTATTAATTTAATTTTGATCATTATCATAATATCTATCAATAAAATTATTTAAATTGAATTTAAATGAAATAAAATTATTAAAATTATTATAACTAAATATTGTATTCACATTTCAAAAAATTTTAAATATTATTATATTTTCAAAGGTTATATAACCTATGAAAATGAGAAAAAATTACAATTTTTTTTAGTTATTTATTGTTTTAATAAATCCTATAAACCACTAAATGCCTAAAAACATAAATCGCTAAACTCCTAAACGACAAAACTTCTAAATACTTAAACTATTAAATTGGTATATATTAATAATAAATCATAAATCTCATATTAATTTTTATTAAGTATAATTTTAAATTTTTATTTTAATTATTTATCAGATATTTTTTATAGAAATATTAATTATAAAATAAATTATTAGGGACACAGATCTAATTTATAAAATTTCTTTTTTATCAAAAAAAATATATATGCTTATAAAAAGAGGCAAAATTTTAAAAACAAAAATTTATTATTTTGTAATATATTTTATTTTGATTTTGAATCATTTTAGTTTTTATAATTATATTTTAATTTATATTATTCTTATTAATAATAGTTTATTAATTTTTTATTGATCATTATTATAATATCTATTAATACAATTATTTATATTCAGTTTACATTATATACATTATAAAGAATATTATAACTAAATATTATATTAACATTTACAAAAATTAAAAATTATTATATTTTCTAAGGTTATAACCTTCAAAAATTAAAAAAATCAAAAAATTTAATTTTTTATTTTTTCCTTCTTTATATAAAAATTATAAATCACTAAAGTCCTAAACACTTAAATCACCAAACCCCAAAATACCTAAATTAATAAAGCATTAATCTAGTATATCCTGAATAATAAATAATAAATCTCAATTTTATTTGTATTCATTATTATTTTAAATATTCATTTTAATTATTTATTAGTTTATTGTTATAGAATTATAAATTAAAAATAAATTATGTGGAAGACAAATATAATTTAAATAATTTACTTTTAATAAAAATAATAAAAACTTATAAAAAGAAGAAAAACATCAAAAAAAATTATTATTTAGTATTATATTTTACTTTGATTTTGAATAAATTTATGTTTACTTTATCTAACATATATAATCACTAAATAAATAGATAGATAGATAGATAGATACTTGATAAAGTTTACAAGGAAAAGGGATAAGAAAAACTTTATGTTTACTTTATCAAATAGACTAAATTTTTTTGATGAATTATAATTTTTTTTTGTTTCAATGATTTCTAGTCACACATATTATAATATTTTTGTTTCAAAAATACAGTTTATTTTTGAAGGAAAAGTAATATTTTTGAAGTATAATACAGTTGATGAATTATAAATTTATGTTTACTTTATCTAACATATATAATCACTAAATAAATAGATAGATAGATAGATACTTGATAAAAATACTTTATCAGATTGTAGTTAACTTGAATCCGAATATTTTTGAAGTAATATTTTTTGTAAATTTGAAGTCCTTTTTGCAATGCCAGTATTTCTACATGCAAAGCTGTGGATGCCTTGCATCCCATTGTGAATGCTTTAAGTAACCTTCCTTCCTTGTCTCTTATCACTCCTCCCCCTCATGTTGCTCTCATTTCTCTATTGAAACTATCATCCATATTAAGCGTAACATCTATTGAGAAGGCTCATTCCATGTAGTGCTTTTAAGACCCTATAACTCTATCTTTTTTATGGATAGCCCCCATGTTTTTTTTTCATATTTCTTTCAGCTTCCATATCTATAATTTTGATGGGGTTGATGGCTGATATGCTTGAGATCTCTTTCTCTATGTCTTCTAAAATAATTTTGGAGTTCATTTGGATTCCTTCAAATCTACTCTTATTTCTAGCTTTCCATATACACCTGACTATTATATGTGAGATGTTACTTCTATTCTATTTCATAACTTTATTTCTAGTGTTGTCCTTCCTCTAGCTTTTAAGTCTATCTTTTAGAGAGACTTCTTTATACCTAATCCGTGCAGCTAATTCTAGCTATTTCCATAACTCTATTACAATCTTTCCTTTTGAAAATAAGTGATTTGTATTTTCTACTATTGGAAAGCAGTATACACATCTTGAGGCTATTCTTATCCCTTTTCCTTGTTAGTATTATAACAAGAGGCAAACTTTAAACTCATAATTTAACTATCTATCTAACATAAATCACTAAAGTCATAAACGACAAAACCTCTAAATACTTAAAATATTAAACTGTATACATTAATAATAATTCATAAATCTCATTTTAATTGTTATTCATTATTATTTTAAATATTTATTTTAATTATTTATCAGTTTATTTTTATAGAAATATTAATTACAAAATAAATTATTAGTGAGGCGGATTAAATTTAAATTAAACTGGTATACCCAAATAATAAAGTTTAAATCTTAATATTTTTTTTTCATTATAATTGTAAATATTCATTTTAATTATTTATTTGTTTATTTTTATATAAATATTAATTAAAAAATAAATTATGAGTTAGACAAATATAATTTATATAAATTAAATTTCATCAAAAAAATATGAATAAACTTTTTAAAAGAAAAAAAAATTTCAAAACAACAAATTATTATATAGTAATATATTTTGATTTCTTTTGAATCATTTTAGGTTTTTTAATTATATTTTAATTGATATCTATCTTATTAATAATAGATTATTAATTTATTTTTTGATCATTATTAGAATATTTATCAATAAAATTTTTTATATTGAATTTATATGAAATATAAATATAATGATTATTATAACTAAATATTAAACTCACTTTTAAAAAAAAATTTAAAATTATTATATTTTTAAAGGATATAACCTTTGAAAATATCAAAAAATAATAAAAATAAATATTTTGTTATTTTAATTTTTAAATAAATCTTATAAACCACTAAATGCATACATAGTAAAATCAGTAAACTCCTAATGCCCGTAATGCCTAAATACAGAAACCATTAAATCGTTATATGCTACTTAATAATTAAGAAATCTAATTTTTATTTCTATTTATTATTATTTTAAATATTCATTTTAATTATTTATTAGTTTATTTTTATAGAAATATTTATTACAAAACAAATTATGAGTGCGAAAAATATAATTTAAATAATTTATTTTTAATCAAAAAAATACATACGCGTATAAAAGACGTAAAAATTTAAAAATTATTATCTAGTGATATTTTTTACGTTAATTTTGAATCAATGTTTTTTGTAAATATTTTTTAATTAATATCCATCTTATTATTAATAGTTTATTAATTTAATTTTTGATCATTATTATAAAATATATCAATAAAATATTTATATTGAATTTATATGATATATAATTATTAAAATTATAAATAACTAAATATATATTATTATAAATAATATATATTATAAATTATAAATAATAATTATAAATAATCATAAATAATCATAAATAACAAATTATAAATTAAAATAATATATATTTATTAATAATATATTTATTATTAAAATTATAAATTATAGTAAAATCGATAAAAATTATAAATAACCTATGAAAATGAGAAAAAATTACAAATTTTTATTCGTTATTTTATTGTTTTAATAAAACCTTTAAACCACTAAATGCCAAAAAACATAAATGGCTAAACTTTTAAATGACAAAACATCTAAATATTTAAACTATTAAATTGGTATACATTAATAATAAAACATAAATCTCATTTTAATTTTTATTAAGTATAATTTTAAATTTTTATTTTAATTATTTATCCGTTTATTTTTATAGAAATATTAATTACAAAAAAAATTATTTGTGAGACATATCTATTTTAAATAATTTATTTTTTATCAAAAAAAATATATATGCTTATAAAAAAAGGCAATATTTTAAAACAAAAATTTATTATTTTGTAATATAATTTATTTTGATTTTGAATCATTTTAGTTTTTGCAATTATATTTTAATTTATATCATACTTATTAATAATAGTTTATTAATTTTTTATTGATCATTATTATAATATCTATTAATAAAATTATTTATATTGAGTTTACATTATATATAATTATTAAGAATATTATAACTACATATTATATTAACATTTAAATAAACTTAAAAATTATTATATTTTCAAAGGTTATAACCTTCAAAAATTAAAAAAAATTAAAAAATTTAATTTTTTTTTCATTCTTTAAATAAAAACTATAAATCACTAAAGTCCTAAACACTTAAATCACATAACCCAAAACACCTAAATACTTAAACCATTAAACTAGTATATGTCGAATAATAAATATTAAATCTCAATTTTATTTGTATTCATTATAATTTTAAATATTTATTTTAATTATTTATTAGTTATTTTTATAGAATTATAAATTAAAAATAAATTTGGTGGAAGACAAATATAATTTAAATAATTTAATATTAATAACAAAGAATATAAACTTATAAAAAGAAGCAAAACATCAAAAAGTTATTAATTAATATTAAAATTTATTTTGATTTTGAATAAATTTACGTTTTGTAAATATTTTTTAAAAAATATCTATCTTATTAATAATAGTTTATTAATTTATTTTTTGATCATTAATATAATATCTATCAATATAATTGTTTATATTTAATTAACATGATATATAATTATTAAGATTATCATAACTAAATATTGTCTTCACATATAAAAAAAATTTATAAATTATTATATTTTCAACGGTTATAAACATCAAAAATGATAAAAAATAACAAAAATAAATTTTGTGTTATATCATTCTTTAAATAAAACTTATGAACCATTAAATGCGTAAATACATAAATATCTATACTCCTAAACCCCGAAGCCCCTAAATAATCAAACATTTAAACTCGTAAACCTTAAATATAATTTAAATAATTTATAGAAATATTAATTACAAAATAAATTATGAGTGAAACAAATATAATTTAAATAATATATTTTTCATCAAAAAAATATATAAGCATATAAAATGATGCAAATACTAAAAGAAATTATTATTTAATAATAAATTTTACTTTGATTTTGAATCATTTTAGGTTTTTTAATTATTTTTTAATTTATATCTATCATATTAATAATAGTTTATTAATTTATTTTTTGATAATTGATATAATATTTATCAATAAAATTGTTTATATTTATTTTATATTATATATAGTTATGATAATTATTATTACTAAATATTATATTCACGTTTTTAAAAAATTTTAAAATTATTATATTTTCAAATGTTATGACATTTTAAATTTTGAAAAAATATCAAAAATAAATTTTTTGTTATTTCATTGTTTAGATAAAAGCTATAAACCATTAAATGCCTAGATACTTAAATCAATAACTTTTAAATCTCGAAATCCCTAAATAGATAAATTTTTTTAAACACGTATAACCTTAATAATAGATTATTAATTTAGTTTTTGATCATTAATAGAATATTTTTCAATAAAAATGTTTATATTGAATTTATATGAAATATAAATTTAATAATTATTATAACTAAATATTGTATTCACTTTTGAAAAAAGTTTTTAAATTTTTATATTTTCAAAGATACCTTTGTATATGTGAAAAAATAAAAAGAATATTATTTTTTGTTATTTCATTGTTTAAATAAAACTAATAAATCACTAAATGCCTAAACACATAAATCACTAAACTACAAAATCCCGATACCCCTATATAGATAATCTTTTAAAAAGGTATCCACTAAATAATAATTAATAAATCTCATTTTTATTTGTTTTCATTTTTATTTAAAAAATTCATTTTGATTGTTTAGTTATATATATATATATATATATTAATTATAAAATAAATTATTAGTTAAAAATATAATTTATAAAAATTATTTTTCATCAAAAAATAGATAAGCTTATAAAAAGTATAAAAATATAAAAAAAATAATTATTATTAAGTAATATATTTTGCTTTGATTTTGAATCATTTTAGGTTTTGATATTATATTTTACATAATATTAATCTTATTCATAATAGATTTTTAATTTATTTTTTGAAATTTATTAGAATATCTATCAATAAAATTGTTTATATTGAATTTATATGATATATAATTATTATGATTATTATAAATAAATATTTATTCACTTTTGAAAAATATTTAAAAATTATTATATTTTCAAAGGTTATTAACTTTGAAAATATCAAAAAATAATAAAAATAAATTTTTTTTTATTTTTTTTCTTAAATAAAACCAATAAACCACTAAATTCATACACAGTTAAATTAGTAAACTCTTAAACCCCATAATTCCTAAATACATAAACCATTAAACTGCTATATACTATTTAATAATTATTAAATCTAATTTTTATTTCTATTTATTATAATTTTAAAGATTCATTTTACTTATTTATTAGTTTATTTTTATTGAAATATTTATTACAAAATAATGTATGAGTGCGACAAATATAATTTAATTAATTTATTTTTAATAAAAAAAAATATACGGTTCTAAAAGAAGTAAAAATTTAAAAATTAAAAATTATTATCCAATAATATATTTTACATTAATTTTGAATCAATTTGGGATTTGTAAATATTTATTAATTAATATCTATTTTTTTATTAAAGGTTTATTAATTTAATTTTTAATCATTATTATATTATCTATCAATAAAGTTATTTATATTGAATTTATATGATATATAATAATTAATAATATTAAAACTAAATATTGTATTCACATTTCAAATAATTATAAATATTATTATATTTTCAAAGGTTATAACCTATGAAAATGATAACAAATTATATAAATTTTTTTTGTTATTTTATTTTTTTATATAAAAGCTATAAACCACTAAAAGCCTAAAAACATAAATCGCTAAACTCCTAATGACAAAACCTCTAAATACTTAAACTATTAAATTGGTATAAAATAATAATAAATCTTAAATCTCATTTTAATTTTTATTCAGTATAATTTTAAATTTATATTTTAATTATTTATCAATTTATTTTTATAGAAATATTAATTAGAAAATAAATAATTAGTGAGACGGATCTATTTTAAATTAAATCGGTATCCCTAAATAATAAATAATAAATCTCATTTTTTTCAATATAATTTTAAATAGTCATTTTAATTATTTATTTGTTTATTTATATATAAATATTTATTACAAAATAAATTATGAGTTAGACAAATATAATTTATATAAATTTTTTTTCATTAAAAAAAATATAGATAAACTTATTAAAAGAAGAAAAAATTCAAAAATAAAAAATTATGATATAGTAATATATTTTTCTTTGCTTCTGAATCTTTTTAAGTTTTGTAATTATATTTTAATTAATATCTATCTTATTATTAATGTATTATTAATTTATTTTTTGATTCTTATTAGAATATTTATCAATAAAATTGTTTATAATGAATTTATATAATATATAAATATGATGATTAGTATAACTAAATATTGTATTCACATTTAAAAAAAATTTAAAAATTATTATATTTTCCATGGTTATAACCTTTGAAAAAAAAAATAATAAAAATAAATTTTTTGTTATTTTATTTTTTAAATAAAACCTATAAACCACTCAATGCTAGGGGTGCTTATGGGAAGGGGATTACAAATATCCAGTCCCTTCCCACAGTTCGGAGATTTTCTTTTGAAAATCCAGACCTCTCCCATAGATTGAAAATATCGGGACAGGACGGGACGGAGATCGGGAATTTTGGGTAGTATAAAACGGTTCCTGGACGGAACGGAGTTCAGACATTTTTTTTCAATTTATTTTCTTCAAACCGGCCAAGTTAGTTCATGTCGAAACCTTTTGTTGTACCATTTATCATTCCTTAGTTATGTATCTTTCAAACTCAAATTGGGTCAATTTTGTTTTCTCAAATAGTCTGAATACCACAAATGAGTTCCATTACATTGTCAAAAGCTTTGATGTGTAGAAAAGGTAGAAATGTTAAATAGAACGGGACTGAGTTGTGTGCTTAAATTGGTTCTTTGTTTTTTCACAAGTTGGCTTTGTTCAACCGAGTGAAAGTTAACCATAATAGTAATACTGCATTTTTTAAACAATTACTTAATATATTAAGGAATAGCTAAAGTTGACCACAAACATTGATAGCAGCAATTACTACTTAAGTAATTACTAAAATTAGGCAGCTTAATATAACAAAAAAAAAATACAACTAATAACAACCATGATAATAATCATTTCAAAGGTCCGTCCCGGAATAACAACGAAAATCCAAACCCAATTAATTATCTTTTCTACAATTCCTCCATTTTCTTCCTCCAGTAGTAGAAGGACAACCAAAGATGAAAATGTGTTAATCATGTAGACATAAATTTCTAAGATGAACGAGTAATAAAAAAACAAAATATTACCTTATAAAATTTAATACACCCATTCCAATTTTAGTTGGCCAACTATAGTTGGAAGAATATTTGGATCTTGTGACCCCTCTGAAAATTGTAATTGAACCATATTTTTATTAAATTGAATAAATAAAATAAGTAAAAGTGAAATTAAAATTTACAAGATTTGTATACTAACCTGATTCATTATCATCAATGTCTTGAACTAATTCTTCAATTTCAATAGGTTTGTTTGAGCTTCTCAACCAATCTTGTAGACATATGAGAACTTCAGCTTTAATAGGTGTTAAAGAACTTCTAAATTTATCTAAAGTTCTCCCCCTAGTGCTAAATGTAGATTCGTATGCCACAGTAGATACTTGTATAACAAATAGATCACTTGCTACATTTGCCAAAGAAGGATACCTAACCTCATTTACCTTCCACCAGTTTAGAAGATCAAAATAAATTCTATTTTTTTCAAGTTTGTCCTCCAAGAACCTATCCAACTCTTCCAAAGCTGCAACTTCTTGTTCTTTCTCCAATTCAACAAAAAAAATCAACATAAGTATCACTACCATCAAAGAAAGCGTCATTTTTCTTCAACACAATTGAAGAGAAATCATCTTCTTTTGATTCATCTTCATTTAAATCTTTATAATCATCCATCATCTCATTTAAAGCATTTATAATATTTTTCACCAAATTTTTAGCTAATTCCTCTCCATAATGCTAAGTGTACTTAACATTGAGATATTTGAGCTTATATCTAGGATCCAACACTACTGCTACAAAAAGCATAATATTTGTTGACTGAAGAGAACCCCAATATTTGTTGAATTTATACCTCATTTTCATACCCATTTTATACACCATTATATCTCGATTGTTTTCACAAAGCTCAATTTTTTTCAAAAATTGAATAATCTGAGGAAAATAAACACTAGAGGTAGAATATTATGAGCTAAAAAATTTACAAGTTACCTCATAAAAAGTTTTCAAGAAACGAGCCAAAATATTGCCATTTGTTCAGTCTCTCTCAGTTGGAACGTTTGAACCAAACACCTTCAAAAACCTTTTGTCTTTGTCCTCCAACTTATCAAATTCTTTTTGATATTTTATATCAGTTTGTAGCATCAAATAAGTTGAATTCCATCTTGTAGGACAATCTAATTGCAATGAAGATCCATATGTCAAGTTTGTTTCTTTAACACATAACTTAAACATATCTAATCTTTTAGAACTGCTCCTCGCATATTTCACCACACCTCTAATTTTTTGAATAGCACCCTCAAATACTACAATGTCATATCTGACAATTAAGTTTATGATATGAGCACAACATCTCATATGAAAATGCTCACCTCTCAAAGGTTCAACACTTTTCTTCACAAGCCTTTTTTTCAAATGTTCAACTGCAACATCATTATTTGATGACTTGTCAATAGTAATGAACATCATCTTTCTCAAACCCCATTCTTTCATGCAAAACTCAATAGCATTTCTAATATTAACTCCAGAATGACTTTAAATTACACAAAAGTTTAAAAGCCTTTTGTGCATATTCCATTGAGAATCAATGAATGAACAGTCAAACATATATAAAAACAAATTTTGAATGCCTGTCCAAGTGTCGGTAGTCAATGAATCTCTATAACAATGAGCAGATATGCTTTCAAATAATTTTTTCTTTTCCTTCACAAACAAAGAAAAACAATCCCTATTATAGAGTGCCTAGATGGAATTTTAAATTGAGGCTCACTACACAAAATTCATTAAACTCATCCCTCTCAACAAAACAAAAAGGTAATTCATCTTTTATGATCATTTTCACCAAAGCCTCCCTAACTAGTTGCTGATCAAATTGTCAACAAGTTAATTTGTTATTCTATAAATTAGTACCTTTAGTTAAACTAACAAAGATTGTGACTTGTCTTTACCTTTGTGAGCTTCTATTAATTCTTTTTTGAGAGAAAATTTCCTACAAGTCTCTCTCAAGTATTTCCATAAACTTGAAGTACCTTGATCACTTTTTGCCATTTATTCTTTCCTACACCATATACAAGCTGCCCAACCTGTTTAATTTCCCTCTGAATCAACTAATATCTCATACATTTCTCAAACAGTAGAATTAGACTTTTTATGAGCTTGAGGTTCAGATGTATGTGACTTTCTTTTACAATTGGAATTGAAGAACCTGCCGTAACAATATGAGGGTTCGTGAAAGGATGATGATTGGATTTACCAGTACTTTGATCATTTGAGATGTGATCATCTTCAATTTATTGTATTTTTCATTTACCACTAGATTGTGCCATCTGCATTGTCATTAATTAATATGATATGTTAAGCATGAATACATATAAATATTTCAAACAAGCAAGCTCTACAAAACTGATTGTAACACATTCTGCCCAATCATTCGGCCCAACAACAACACCACAACTAATACTCAACAAAACTGACTGAGACACATAATAATAATAATTAATCACTCAATTCTCATCAGAAAAATAAACCAAAAGGCTGGTGGCATCTGAGACACAGTGGAGGCAACTAGAAGTGCGACGGACAAGGGCTGGACCTAACTGAACACGGCTAGAAAGGCGTGAGGTGGCCTGGAACTCGTCGGAACAGCAATAGGTGCATCAGAATTGGATGGGCAGTAGCGGAATTGGTGGCATCTTCATGTTATATATATATATATATATATATATATTCATGGTTCTAGTATCTGTTTTTTACGACGGGATGGTTCTCGGGATGGATATTTCTTAAGATCTGGAACTGTCCCTAAAGAAAAAATACGTGTAGAATGGTACAAGAAAAGTCAATGTCAATGGATTTTTCTCAGTCCCGATTCATTCAGGACAAGACTTTGGGTCGGGTCACGAATCTCCGAGACCCGTGAGCAGCCCTACTAAATGCATACAATGTTAAATCAGTAAACTTTTAAACCCTGTAATGCCTAAATACATAAACCATTAAACCGCTAAATACTACTTAATAATTAATAAATCTATTTTTTATTGCTATTTATTATATTTTTAAATATTCATTTTAATTATTTATTAGTGTATTTATTTAGAAATATTTATTACAAAATAAATTATGAGTGGGACAAATATAATTTAAATAATATATTATTTATATAATAAAAATATACACTTATAAAAGAAGTATAAATTTAAAAATTAAAAATTAATATCAAGTAATATAAGTTACTTTAATTTTGAATCAATTTAGGTTTTGTAAATATTTTTGAATTAATATCTATCTTAATATTAATAGTTTATTGAATTAAATTCTGATCATTATTATAATATCTATCAATAAAATTATTTATATTAAATTTATATGATATATAATTATTAATATATTATAATAAAGTATTGTATTAAAATTTCAAAAAAATTTAAATATGATTATATTTTCAAATGTTAAAACCTTTGAAAATGATAAAAAATTATTGAAATTTTTTTTGTTATTTTATTTTTTTAAATAAAACCTATAAACCACTAAAACCCTAATAACATAAATCACTAAACTCCTAACGACAAAACCTGTAAATACTTAAATCATTAAACTGGTATATATTATTAATAAATCATAAATCTCATTTTAATTTTTATTCACTATAATTTTAAATTTTTATTTTAATTATTTATCAATTAATTTTATCGAACTTTAAATAACAAAATAAATTATTAGTGAGACAAATCTAATTTAAATTAAACCGGTATCCCTAAATAATAAATAATAAATCTCATTTTTTTTTCATTATAATTTTAAATATATATTTTAATTATTTATTTGTTTATTTATATATAAATATTAATTAGAAAATAAAGTGAGTTAGGCAACTATAATTTATATAAATTATTTTCATCAAAAATTTTGATAAACTTTTTAAAAGAAAAAAAAATTTCAAAACAAAGAATTATTATATAGTAATATATTTTACTTTTCTACTGAATCATTTTAGGTTCTTTAATTATAATTTAATTGATATCTATCTTATTAATAATAAATTATTAATTTATTTTTTGATCATTATTAAAATTTTTATCAATAAAATTGTTTATATTAAATTTATATGATATATAAATAAAATAATTATTATAACTAAATATTGTATTCACATTTAAAAAATATTTAAAAATTAATATATTTTCAAAGGTTATATTCTTTGAAAATATCAAAAAATAATAAAAATAAATTTTTTATCATTTTATTTTTTTAATATAAACCACTAAATGCATACGCAGTTAAATCAGTAAACTCCTAAACCACATAATGCCTAAATACATAAACCATTAAACTGCTATATACTACTTAATAATTAATAAATCTAATTTTTATTTCTATTTATTATAATTTTAAATATTCATTTTAATTATTTATTAGTTTATTTTTATAGTAATATTTATTACAAATTAAATTATGAGAGCAACATATATATTTTAATTAATTTATTTTTAATCAAAAAAAATATATGCTTATAAAAGAAGTAAAAATTTAAAAATTAAAAATTATTTTACAATAATATATTTTACTTTAATTTTGAATCAATTTGGGTTTTGTAAATATTTTGAATTAATATCAATCTTTTTATTAATAGTTTATTATTTTAAAATTTGATAATTATTATATTATCTATCAATAAAATTGTTTATATTGAATTTATATGATATATAATTATTAAAATTATTAGATCTAAAAATTGTATTTACATTTCAAAAAATTTTAAGTATTATTATATTTTCAAAGGTTATAACCTATGAAAATGAGAAAAAATTACAATTTTTTTTGTTATTTTATTGTTTAAATAAAACCTATAAACCACTAAATGCCTAAAAACATAAATTGCTAAACTCCTAAACGAAAAAACGTCTAAATACATAAACCATTAAACAGGTGTACATTAATAAAAAATCATAATTCTCAATTTAATTTTTATTAAGTATAATTTTAAAATTTTATTTTAATTATTTATCAGTTTATTTTTATAGAAATTTTAATTACTAAATAAATTATTAGTGAGACAGATCTAATTTAAATAATTTATTTTTCATCAAAAAAAAATATATCCTTATAAAAAGAGGCAAAATTTTAAAAACCAAAATCTATTATTTTGTAATATATTTTATTTTTATTTTGAATCATTTTAGATTTTGCAATTATATTTTAATTTATATCATTCTTATTAATAATCCATTATTAATTTATTATTAATCATTATTATAATATCTATTAATAAAATTATTTATATTGAGTTTACATTATATATAATTATTAAGAATATTATTACTGAATATTATATTAACATTTAAAAAAATTAAAAATTATTATATTTTCAAAGGTTATAACCTTCATAAATTAACAAAAATCAAAAAATTAAATTTTTTATTTTTTCATTCTTTAAATAAAAACTATAAATCACTTAATGCCTAAACACTTAAATCACTAAATCCCAAAACACCTAAATACTTAAACCATTAAACTAGTATATCCTGAATAATAACTAATAAATCTCTATTTTATTTGTATTCATTATAATTTTAAATATTCATTTTAATTATTTATTAGTTTATTTATATAGAATTATAAATTAAAAATAAATTATGAGGAAGACAAATATAATTTAAATAATTTACTTTTAATAAAAAAAAATTAACTTATAAAAAGAAGCAAAACATCAAAGAAAGCATTATTTTGTAATATATTTTACTTTGATTTTGAATAAATTTTTGTTTTGCAAATATATTTAAAATAATATCTATCTTATTAATAATAGTTTATTAATTTATTTTTTGATCATTAATATAATATATTTCAATATAATTGTTTATATTGAATTTACATGATATATAATTATTAAGATTATCATAACTAAATATAGTATTCACATATAAAAAGCATTTAAAAATTGTTATATTTTTAAAGTTTATAACCTTCAAAAATGAGAAAAAATAACAAAAATAAATTTTTTGTTATATCATTGTTCAAATAAAACTTATAAACCATTAAATTCCTAAATACATAAATATCTAATCTCCTAAACCTAGAAGCCCCTAAATACTTAAACCTTTAAACTCGTAAACCTTAAATATAATATAAATAATTAAAAGAAATATTAATTACCAAATAAATTATGAGTGATACAAATATAATTTAAATAATATATTTTTCATCAAAAAAACATATAAGCTTATAAAATGATGCAAAAACAAAAAAAAATTATTATTTAGTAATAAATTTTACATTGATTTTGAATCATTTTAGGTTTTTTTTATTATATTTTAATTTATATCTATCATATTAATAATAGTTTATTAATTTATTTTTTGATAATTAATATTATATCTCTCAATAAAATTGTTTATTTTTAGTTTATATTATATATAGTTATAATATTTATTATTACTAAATATTGTATTAACATTTTTAATAAATTTTAAAATTATTATATTTTCAAATGTTATAACCTTTGAAAATTTGAAAAAATATCAAAAATAAATTTTTTATTATTTGATTGTATGAATAAAACCTATAAACCATTAAATGCCTAAATACTTAAATCAATAACTTCTAAGTCTTGAAAACCCTAAATAAATAATTTTTTTAAACATGTATATCTTAAATAATAAATAATAAATCTGATTTTTAATTTTTTCATTATAATTTTAAATATTCATTTTAATTATTTATTTGTTTATTTTTATATAAATATTAATTACAAAATAAATTATAAGTTATACTAATATAATTTATATAAATTATTTTTCAACAAAAAAATATAGATAAACTTAATAAAAGAAAAAAAAATTAAAAACAAAAAATTATTATATAGTAATATATTTTACTTTCTTTATGAATCAATTTAGGTTTTGTAATTATATTTTAATTGATATCTAACTTATTAAAAATAGATTATTAATTTATTTTTTTATCATTTTTAGAATATTTATCAATAAAATTATTTATATTTAATTTATATGATATATAAATTTAATAATTATTATAACTAAATATTGTATTCACTTTTTAAAAAATTTTTAAATTTATTATATTTTGAAAGATTATAACCTTTGAATATATGAAAAAACAAAAAAAATATTTTTTTTATTATTTCATTGTTTAAATAAAACCTATAAATCACTAAATACCTAAAGACTTAAATAACTAAACTACAAAATCCCTATACCCATATATAGATAATCGTTTAAACGGGTATACCCAAAATTTCATCAAAAAATAGATAAGCTTATAAAAAGAATAAAAATTTAAAATCAAATAAATATTATTAAGTCATATATTTTCCTTTGCTTTTGAATCATTTTAGGTTTTGATATTATATTTTAAGTAATATCAATCTTATTCATAATAGATTTTAATTTATTTTTTGATAATTATTAGAATATCTATGAATAAAATTGTTTTTATTGTATTTATATGATATATAATTATTATGATTATTATGATTATTATAAATAAATATTGTATTCACTTTTGAAAAAAATTTAAAAATTATTATATTTTCAAAGGTTATAATCTTAAAAAATGAGAAAGAATACAAAAAATAAATTTTTTATTATTTCTTTTTTAAATAAACCCTATAGACCACTAAATGCTTCCTTACTTAAATCAGTACCTCATAAAACCCAAAACCCCTAAATACATAAACCTTATAACAGCTGTATACTAATTAATAAATAATAAATCTCATTTTTGTTTCTATTTATTATTATTTAAATATTCATTTTAATTATTTATATTTTAATTTTTTAGAAAAATTAATTACAAAATAAATTTCGAGTGAGACAGATATTATTTATATAATTTATTTTTTATCATAAAAAAATATAAGATTATAAAAAGACAGAAAAAATTTAAAAATTAAATATTATTATTTAGTAAAATATTTTTATTTGATTTTGAATCATTTTGTGTTATGGAAATATATTTTAATTAATATTTATATTATTAATAATAGTTTATTAATTTAATTTTTGATCATTATTATAATATCTATCATTAAAATTATTTATATTAAATTTATATGATATATAATTAAAAAGATTAATATAATTATACATGATATTCACATTTTAAAAGATTTTAAAATTTATTTTATTTTCAAAGGTTATAACCTTTGAAAATCTAACAAAAATCAAAAAAAAAATTTATTTTTATTATATAAATAAAACCTATATACCACTAAATGCCTAAAAACAAAAATTGCTAAACTCATAAATGACAAAACCTCTAAATAATCGATCCATTAAACTGGTATACCATATATAATTATTGGGCAATTGTGCTTCCACGGTAGTGAGATTGAGATACAGAAACATAGAAACAATAGAAAACAAGCAATATATGTATCCCAATTCAGCAACCATCCATGATAGAATCATAAAATGAGAAATAAACACAGAAAATAACGTGGTTCGCTAGTCGCTCAGTATGACTAGGTAAATTCACCAGATAATGCTTTTACGTTACATATTAAAGCAACAGAAATGTCTTACAGTATGCACCACACAGAATAGTCACAATAAATCGCATAGAGAGAAGAGAGAGAGATGATGAATTGTTCCATGGGTCCAAAAAGAGCCACCCGAAAATAAATTACAATACATTTTATTTTTAAAATTTGTATCGGTTCATTTAACCAGAGCAGGTCGTATCATGAGACGGGTCAGGCTCTGCTTCAATTTCGGCCCGCTCTCCGATCAGCGAGACCTCCGTTATTGTGCTACTACTGCATCTCCGACCTCTTAATATTTCTTTTCCTGCACTTACATGAAAATATTAAAAAAGAAAAAATATTTGGTTATACAAACAGATTATCAAATAATAAATTACATATACAACAATAATAAATCTTAAATCTCATTTTAATTTGTATTCAATATAATTTTAAATATTCATTTTAAATATTTTATTTTTTATATAAATATTAATTACAAAATAAATAATTAGACAAACAAATATAATATTAATAATTTACTTTTAATAAAAAAAAATATAATTTTATAAAAAGAAGTAAATATTTAAAAACAAAAAATTATTATTTAGTAATAAATTTTATATTGATTTTAAATCATTTTAGGTTTGTAATCATATTTTAATTTATATCTATCATATTAATAATAGTTTATTAATTTATTTTTTGATAATTGATATCATATATATCAATAAAATTATTTATAATTAGTTTATATTATATATAATTATAATGATTATTATTACTAAATATTTTATTCACATTTTAAAAAAATTTAAAATTATTATATTTTCTAATGTTATAACCTTTGAAAATGTGAAAAAATAACAAAAATAATTTTTTTGTTATTTCATTGTTTAAATAAATCATATAAACCACTAAATACCTAAATACTTAAATTAATAACTCCAAAATTTCGAAAATCCTAAATAGATAATCATTTTAAACCGGTATACACTAAATAATAAATAATAAATCTCAATATTATTTTATTCATTATAATTTAAATTATTCATTTTAATTATTTATTCATTTATTTTTATATAATTAATAAAAACAGAATAAATTGAGTTAGACAAATATAATTTATATAAATATTTTTCATCAAATATATAGATAAACTTTTTAAAAGAAAAAAAATTCAAAACAAAAAATAATTATATAGTAATATAATTTGCTTTGTTTCTGAATCATTTTTGGTTTGATAATTATATTTAAATTGATATCTATCTTATTAATAATAGATTATTAATTTATTCTTTGATCATTATTACAATATTTATCGATAAAAATATTCATATTGAATTTATATGATTTATAAATATAACGATTATTATAACTAAATATTGTATTCACTTTTGAAAAAAATTTAAAAATTATTATATTTTCAAATGTGATATAACCTTTGAAAATATCAAAAAATAAAATTTTTCATATTTTTTTTAAAATAACACATATAAACCACTAAATGCATGCATAGTTAAATCAGTAAACTTCTAAACCCCGTAATGCCAAAATACATAAACCATTAAACTACTATATACTACTTAATAATTAATAAATCTAATTTTTAATTCTATTTATTATAATTTTAAATATTCATTTTAATTATTTATTAGTTTATTTTTATAAAAATATTTATTACAAAATAAATTATGAGTGCAACAAATATAATTTAAAAAATATATATACTTATAAAAGATATAAAAATTTAAAAATTAAAAATTGTTATCTAGAAATATATTTTATTATAATTTTGAATCAATTTGGGTTTTGTAATTATTTTTTAATTAATATATATATTAAAATCAATAGTTTATAAATTTAATTTTGATCATTATTATAATATATAACAATAAAATTGTTTATATTGAATTTATATGATATATAATTATTAATATCATTATAACTAAGTATTCTATTCACATTTCAAAAAATTTTAAATATTATTATATTTTCAAAGGTTATAACCTATGAAAATGATAAAATATTATAGAAATTTTTTTTGATATTTTATTTTTTTAAATAAAATATATAACCCACTAAAAGCCTAAAAACATAAATCGCTAAAATCCTAAATAAAAAAACCTTAAGATTCTTAATCCATTAAACTGGTAAATAGTAAAATAAATCATAAATCTCATTTTAAATTTTATTCACTATAATTTTAAATTTTTATTTTAAATATTTATCACTTTATTTTTTATAGAAATATTAATTACAAAATAAATTATTAGTGAGAAATATCTAATTTAAATTAAACTAGTATCACTAAATAATTAATAATAAATCACATTTTTTTTCATTATAATTTTAAATATTCATTTTAATTATTTATTTGTTTATTTTTATAAATATATTAATTACAGAATAAATTAGGAGTTAGACAAATATAATTTATATAAATTATTTTTCATCAAAAAAATATACATAAACTTTTTAAAAGAAAAAAAAAATTGAAAAAAAAATTTATTATATTTTGCTTTGCTTCTGAATCATTTTAGGTTTTGTAATTATATTTTAATTGATATCTATCTTATTAAAAATAAATTATTAATTTATTTTTTGATCATTATTAGAATATTTATCAATAAAATTGTTTATATTGAATTTACATGATATATAATTATAAATATTATTATAACTAAATATTATATTTACATTTGAAAATAATTTAAAAATTATAATATTTTTAAAGGTTATCATCTTTGAAAATGAGATAAAATCACAAAAATAATTTTTTTGTTATTTTATTGTTTATATAAAACCTATAAACTACTAAATGCCTAAAAGCTTAAATCATTAAACTCCTAAACCCCAAAACCCCAAAACCCTTAAATACTTAAACATTTAAACCATCTTTAAAGGTTTAAGTATTTTTAAATAATATATAAATATCTATCATTAAATAATAGTTTATTAATTTATTTTTTGATCATTATTATATTTATATTTATATTTTTATTTAGTTTATTAATATCTATCAATAAAATTGTTTTTTTAATTTACATGATATATAATTATTAAGTTTATTATAACTAAATATTGTATTCACATTTGAAAAAAAAATTTAAAAATTATTATATTTTTAAAGATTATAACCTTCAAAATTGATAAAAAATTTGAAAAATAATTGTTTTGATATTTCATAATTTAAATAAAACATATAAACTACTAAATGCCAAAACACTTAAATCACTAAACTCTTAAACTCATAAATAATTAAACCAATAAACCATTATACCCTAAATAATTAATCATAAATCTCATTTTTATTTGTATTCATTATAATTTTAATATTCATTTTAATTATTTATTAGTTTATTTTTATAGAAATATTAATTGCAAAATAAAATTATGAATGAGACAAATATAATTTAAATAATTTATCTTCATCAAAAAAATTTATAAGCTTATTAAATGAATCAAAAATTTTAAAATAAAAAATTATTATTTAGTAATATATTTTACTTTGATTTTGAATCGTTTTAGGTTTTGCAAATATATTTTAATTAATATCTATCTTATTAAAAATAGTTTAATAATCTATTTTATGATCAGTATTATAATATCGATCAATAAAATTATTTATATTGAATTTACATGATATTTAATTTTTATGATTATCATAATTAAATATTGTATTAACATTTGAAACAAGATTAAAAATTATAATATTTTCAATGGTTATAACCTTGAAAATGAGAAAAAATCATAAAAATAATTTTTTTGTTATTTAATTATTTAAATAAAACCTATAAACCACAAAATACCTAAATAATTAAATTACTAAACTCCTAAACCCTGATACTGCTGCACCACACACTTATAGCGACGGACCACAGTACACACATGAACATATTCTTGTCCATTTTAGTGTAGCATTTAGAGGGGCCAGCAAGTCCTGGAAGCAGCCAGAAGTATGGGCCACCAGCTTGTAGAGGGCCCCACTAGCAAGCCGGGATGATAACATTCAGACAACTGACTAGACCGAGCAAAGTGGTCGGGAGTAAACCCAGGAGTAGGTAGGAGTGGGTCCCACTAGCCGTATCAGGCAGCATAGAGGCCCACCCAACCGTAACCCAAAAGGAGTAGTGGGTAATCCATGATTAATTGGAGAGCCAGCAAAATCCAAAGTATCACCAAGCAGGGCCAGTAAGCAATGGAGTCCAGACCAGCCACACAGAAGTGAAAGATTCAAACTTGTAGTTTATGTTTGTAGTCTTATTTGTATTTTTGACTGTATGAACCATGTACTTGTAGAGACGGATCATGTCATACTCACACGCACAATCTTGTTTGTTCTCTATGTAGCATGCAATGAGGGCAACTGGACCCATGAGTATCTCTAAGTGGGGCCCACTAATGCATTTTGTAAATACCCATTAGGTGATGCTACACTCCCAAAAGTAGAAGACCAATCTTTATAGCATTTTGTAATTTTACTTGTATTTTAGCTTGGTTGTACGCATAGATAATAAGACTATGAGATTGACCTCATGACACATGCACACAAATGCATGCATATTTTTTGATATTTTGTCGGTGCAATATACAGGCACTTATTGGAGCTTGAGGAGGAAGCATTATAACACAAGAGATACGCTTTTGAGAATCATTGGAGCAAAAAATGTGGAATTCAGAGGTGAGAATGAATTGACAATGTGCAGTAGATATGGACTTCTGGATTTATGGGTATTCAGTTTTACATATATTCCATTGCATAGCAATGACATAGGCAAACGCTTGATGCTGCATGTCACACACATGCACAAATCTTATATTTGCATAGTTTTAATATGGTGCATCATTCAGGTTCCTCCAAAAGCTTTGGACAAATCTGAATGGAAAGGAAGCAGTGTGCATAATGACTCAATGCCAACTCTGAAGTCCGGGAATGCCAGGTGATTTTAGTTGTATTTGTATGCTTGGAATTATTAGGCATTATGTTTTTTTATTTATTTTATGCATAGAATCATTAAAGTGCATAGGATTTGGTGGGCTGTCCTTAATTAGTCAGCTTTTTAGTGTCTTGTATGTTGTGTGCCTAAATGATAAATAAAGTGTGTATTTTCCAAAAAAAAACCATAAACCTTAAACTTTAAATTCTAAACCTTAAACCATAAACTATAACCTTAATCTATAAACCCTAAATCCTAAATCTCATGTTTTGCACTTTTATAATCAAATGAATAAGTGTTAAATTTAAATTGAAATTCACAACTTTTAGGAATATCACAGATTTATCTTTTTGTATATGTAACACAAAGTCATGACTCAAGGGGTGAGTTATAGATTCAGTCTCTTTCTTGCTTTAGATTATTGTAGCATTAGCAATGGTCATGATTGTATATTTTGTCTTTAGAACACATAATCAAATCGATGAGAATATGCCATAACTTGTGTCTATCTGTTGAACATATTGTTATGGTACTAAGAATGGTCATGCATACATATTTAATCACTATAATACTGGTTCACAGTATTGGATATGACCATAGCTCGTGTAATTTATTTTTATATTGCAAAGTAATTGCACTAGGAATGATTGTAACTATAGACATTCCTCAAAAGCAAAAGTCATGACCCTAGAAATAGTTAATGCTCGAGTACTACTCTTTATAACTTTCTATAGCTAAAATTCTTGGGATTAAAAATATCACCATGGCTTTTTCCTTTGATTTGTGACATCAAGTGATAATATGCAAGACTAATATTTTGAGCAATGATTAAAACCTTTTATACATTTGAATATGATTCATTTACAACTTTTGGGTATTGTGAGCTTGTATACATAACTCATTTAATATAAAAATAAAGAAATGATACTTTTATTATCCATGAGGATATACAAAAAGGCTTAGACATGCCAATAAAATAACTTTTTTGATTCTTGATTGAAAGAGAGCTCATACTTCTTGCCCTTCTCAAACTGCCCTGGAGCTAGTTTGTTCTAATAGGCTACAAGGTGGTTATTTTTTTAGAGGTGAACTATGTTTTAAAAAAATTGCTTTGAGTGTGTGCATGAGAGATATTTTAGAAGAAATTACAATAATCAATATAAATAGCATCCTCAACAACTAGCTATTTCAACACATAGGGGTACAACTTTGGTTTGGTCTATTAGCGTACATGAGTCAAATTACCTTTGATAGCCCAGTGATTCGACATCAAATATGATGAGACATAATAGAGATAAAGTAAAAGCTCCTATTATTTTGGTTAGAGCTTTAGCAATCATTCTAGAGTTGAGAGATGAACAAAATAAATTATTTTTATTATTCAGTATAATTTTACTTTTTATTTTAATTATTTATCAGTTTATTTTTATAGAAATATTAATTACAAAATAAATTATTAGTGAGACTGATCTAATTTAAATTAAACCGGAATTCCTAAATAATAAAGAATAAATCTCATTTTTTTTTTCATTTTAATTTTAAATATTCAAATTTAATTATTTATTTGTTTATTTTTATATAAATATTAATTACAAAATAAATTATGAGTTACACAAATATAATTTCTATAAATTATTTTTCATCAAAATAATATAGATAAACTTTTTAAAAGAAAAAAAAATTTCAAAACAAGAATAATTATATAATAATATATTTCGCTTTGCTTCTGAATCATTTTAGGTTTTATAATTATATTATAATTGATATATATCTTATTTATAATAGATTATTAATTTATTTTTTGATCATTATCATAATATTTATCAATAAAAAGTTTATATTGAATTTATATGATATATAATACATAATAAATAATAAATCTAATTTTTATTTCTATTTATTATAATTTTAAATATTGATTTTTATTATTTATTAATTTATTTTTATAGAAATATTTATTAGAAAATAAATTATGAGTGCGATAAATATAATTTAAATAATTTATTTTTAATGAAATAATATATATACCCATATAAAAGAAGTAAAAATTTAAAATTATTATCAGTAATATATTTTACTTTAATTTTGAATCAATTTGGGTTTTGTAAATATTTTTTAATTAAATTCTATCTTTTTATTAATAGTTTAGTAATTTAATTTTTGATCATTATTATAATATCTATCAATAAAATTATTTATATTGAATTTATATGATATATAATTATTAAAATTATTATAATTAAATATTGTATTCACATTTCAAAAAATATTAAATATTATTATATTTTCAAAGGTTATAACCTATTAAAATAAGAAAAAATTACAAATTTTTTTTGTTATTTTATTGTTTAAATAAAACCTATAAACCACTAAATGACTAAAAACATGAATCGCTAAACACCTATACGACAAAACCTCTAAATACTTAAACTATTAAATTGGTATACATTAATAATAAATTATAAATCTCATTTTAATTTTTTTTCAGTATAATTTTAAATTTTTATTTTAATTATTTATCAGTTTATTTTTATAGAAATATTAATTACAAAATAAATTATTAGTGAGACATATATAACTTAAATTAAATTGGTATACCCTAAATAATAAATAATAAATCTCATTTCTTTTTCATTATAATTTTTAATATTCATTTTAATTATTAATTTTTTATTTTTATATAAATATTAATTAAAAAATAAATTATGAGTTAGACAAATATAATTTATGTAAATTATTTTTAATCTAAAAAATATATATAAACTTTTTAAAATAAAAAAAATTTCAAAACAAAAATTATTATATAGTAATATATTTTGGTTTGCTTATGAATCATTTTATGTTTTATAATTATATTTTAATTGATATCTATCTTAATAATAATAGATTATTAATTTATTTTTTGATCATTATTAGAATATTAATCATTAAAATTGTTTATGTTGAATTTATATGATATATAAATATAATGATTTTTATAACTAAATATTGAATTCGCTTTTGAAAAAAATTTAAAAAATATTATATTTTCAAAGGTTATAACCTTTGAAAATATCGAAAAACAATAAAATAAACTTTTGTTATTGGTTTTATTTAATCAATAAAATAACAAAAAAAAATTGTAATTTTTTCTCATTTTCATAGGTTATAATAATATAATAATATTTAAAATTTTTTGAAATGTGAATATAATATTTAGTTATAATAATATTTATAATTATATATGATATAAATTCAATATAAATAATTTTATTGATATATATTATAATAATGATCAAAAATTAAATTAATAAACTATTAATAATAAGATAAATATTAATTAAAAAATATTTACAAAACCCAAATTGATTCAAAATTAAAGTAAAATATATTACTGGGTAATAATTTTTAATTTTTAAATTTTTACTTCTTTTTTATGTGTATATATTTTTTTTTGATTAACAATAAATTATTTTAATTATATTTGTCGCACTCATAATTAATTTTATAATAAATATTTCTATAAAAATAAACTAAAAAATAATTAAAATGGATATATAAACTATAATAAATAGAAATTAAAATTATATTTATTAATTATTATGTATTATATAGCAGTTTAATGGTTTATGTAATTAGGTATTCGGGATTTAGGGGGTTACTGATTTAATTGTGTATGCATTTAGTGGTTTATAGGTTTTATTTAAAAAATAAAAGAAAAAACATTTATTTTTTTTATTTTTTGATATTTTCAAAGGTTATAACCTTTGAAAAAATAATAATTTTTAAATTTTTATCAAAAGTGAATTCAATATTTTATTATAATAATCAATATATTTATATATCATATTTTAACATAAACAATTTTTGTGATAAATATTCTAATAATGATCAAAAAATAAATTAATAATCTATTATTAATAAGATAGATATCAATTAAAATATAATTACAAAACATAAAAGGATTCATAAGCAAAGCAAAATATATTATTATATAATAATTTTTTTGTTTTTAAATTTTTTTTTTAAAGTTTATCTATATTTTTTTGATTAAAATTAATATACTTAAATTATATTTGTCTAACTCATAATTTATTTGTTAATTAATATTTATATAAAAATAAAAAATTAATAATTAAAATGAATATTAAAAATTATAATTAAAAAAAATGAGATTTATTATTTATTATTTAGGGTATACCGGTTTAATTTAAGTTATATATGTCTCACTAATTATTTATTTTGTAATTAATATTTCTATAAAAATAAACTGATAAATAATTAGAATAATAATTTAAAATTATACTGAATAAAAATTAAAATGAGATTAATTATTTATTATTAATATATTCCAGTTCAATGGTTAAAAGTATTTGATGTTTTGTCGTTTAGGAGTTTAGCGATTTATGTTTTTAGACATTTATTGATTTATATGTTTTATTTAAACAAAAAAATAACAAAAAAAATTGTAATTTTTTGTTATTTTCAAATGTTATAACCTTTGAAAATTTAATAATATTTAAAATTTTTTGAAATTTGAATACAATATTTAGTTATAATAATTTTAATAATTCTATATCATATAAAATAAATATAAACAATTTTATTGATAGATATTATAATAATGATCAAAAATTAAATTAATAAACTATTTATAATAAGATAGATTTTAATTAATAAATATTTACAAAACCCAAATTGATTCAAAATTTAAGTAAAATATATTAGTTGATAATAATTTTTAATTTTTAATAATACTTCTTTTAAATGTGGATATATATTTTTTGATTAAAAATAAATTATTTAAATTATATGTGTCGCACTCATAATTTATTTTGTATTAAAAATTTCTATAAAAATAAACTAATAAATAATTAATATGAATATTTACAATAATAATAAATTAATAAAAAAAATCATTTATTAATTATTAAGTCGTATATAGTGGTTTAATGGTTTATGTATTTAGGCATTACGAGGTTTAGGAGTTTACTGATATAACTGTGTATGCATTTAGTGTTTTATAGGTTTTATTTAAAAATAAAATAACATAAAATTTATTTTTATTATTTTTTCATATTTTCAAAGCTTATAACCTTTGGAAATATGATAATTTTTAAATTTTTTTCAAAAGTGAATTCAATATTTAGTAATAATAATCAATATATTTATATATCATATTTCAACATAAATAATTTTAGTGATAAATATTTTAATAATAATCAAAAAATAAATTAATAATCTATTATTAATAAGATAGATATCAATTAAAATATAATTACACGACAGAAAATGATCCACAAGCAAAGAAAAATATATTACTATATAATAATTTTTTGTTTTGAAATTTTTTTTTATATTAAAAAGTTTATCTATATTTTTTTGATTAAAAATAAATTATATTAATTATATTTGTCTAACTCATAATTTATTTTTAGTATTCATATTTATATAAAAATAAAAAAAAATAATTAAAATGAATTTTAAAATTATAATGAAAAAAAATGATATTTATTATTTATTATTTAGGGTATACCAGTTTAATTTAAGTTATATCTGTCTCAATAATAATTTATTTTGTAATTAATATTTCTATAAAATTAAACTGATAAATAATTAAAATAAAAATTTAAAATTATACTGAATAAAAATTAAAATGAGATTTATGATTTATTATTAATGTATACCAGTTTAATGGTTTAAGTATTTTGATGTTTTACATTTAGGAGTTTAGCGATTTATGTTTTTAGGCATTTAGTGATTTATAGGTTTTATTTAAAAAATAAAATAACAAAAAAAAATTGTTATTTTTTGTCATTTTCAAATGTTATAACCTTTAAAATTTTAATAATATATAAAATTTTTAGTAATTTTAATACAATATTTAGTTATAATGATTTTTAATAATAATATATCATATAAAATAAATATAAACAATTTTATTGATAGATATTATAATAATGATCAAAAATTAAATTAATAAACTATTTATAATAAGATAGATATTAATTAAAAAATATTTACAAAACCTAAATTGATTCAAAATTAAAGTAAAATATATTAATTGATAATAATTTTTAATTTTTAATAATACTTCTTTTATACTTCTTTTAAAAGCGTATATATATTTTTTGATTAAAAATAAATATTTTAAATTATGTGTCACACTCATAATTTATTTTGTAATAAAAATTTCTATAAAAATAAACTAATAAATAATTAAAATGAATATTTAAAATAATAATAAATTGAAATAAAAATTCAATTTATTAATTATTAAGTAGTAAATAGTGGTTTAATGGTTTATGTATTTAGGCATTACGGGGTTTAGGAGTTTACTGATATAACTGTGTATGCATTTAGTGGTTTATAGGTTTTATTTAAAAAATAAAATAACATAAAATTTATTTTTATTATTTTTTCATATTTCGAAAGGTTATAACCTTTGAAAATATAATAATTTTTAAATTTTTTTCAAAGGTGAATTCAATATTTAGTTATAATAATCATTATATTTATATATCATATAAATTCAAATAAACAATTTTATTGATAAATATTCTAAAAATGATCAAAAAATAAATTAAAAAATAATTATCAATAAGATAGATATCAATTAAAATATAATTACAAAACCAAAAATAATTCAGAAGGAGAGCAAAATATATTACTATATAATAAATTTTAGTTTTTAAATTTTTTATTCTTTTTATAAGTTTATCTATATTTTTAGATGAAAAATAATTTATATAAATTATATCTGTCTAACTCATAATTTATTTTGTAATTAATATTTATATAAAAATAAACGAATAAATAATTAAAATGAATATTTAAAATTATAATTAAAAAAATAATATTGAGATTTATTATTTATTATTTAGTTTTACCTGTTTAAAAGGATTATTATTTATTATTTAGGGTTTTAGAGATTTAGGAGTTATTGAATAAAGTGTTTAGGCATTATGTGGTTTATAGGTTTTATTTAAAAAATGAAATTTTTTTAAAAAAATATATTTTTTTAATTTTTCACATTTCAAAGATTATAATCTTTGAAAATATGATAATTTTAAATTTTTTTCAAAAGTGAATTCAATATTTAGTTATAATAATCATTATATATAAATATCATATAAATTCAATATAAACAATTTTATTGATAAATATTCTAATAATGATAAAAAAATAAATTAATAATCTATTATTAATAAGATAGATATCAATTAAAATATAATTACAAAACTAATAATGATTTAGAAGCAAAGCAAATTATATTTTTATATAATAATTTTTTGTTTTAATTTTTTTTTTCTTTTAATAAGGTTATCTATATTTTATTTGATGAAAGATAATTTATATAAATTATAATTGTCTAACTCATAATTTATTTTATAATTAATATTTATATAAAATAAACAAATAAATAATTAAAATGAATATTTAAAATTATAATATAAAAAATAAAAAATGAGATTTATTGTTTATTATTTAAGATATATCTGATTAAAAAAATTATGTATTTAGGGTTTTCGAGATTTTGAAGATATTCATTAAAGTATTTAGGCATTTAGTAGTTTATAGGTTTTATTTAAACAATGAAATAACAAATAAATCATTTTGGATATTTTTTGAAATTTTGAAAGATTATAACCTTTGAAAATATAATAATTTTAAAGTTTTTTAAAAATGTGAATACAATATTTAGTAATAATAATTATTATAACAATATATAATATAAACTAAATATAAACAATTTTATTGATAGATATTATATCAATTATCAAAAAATAAATTAATAAACTATTATTAATATGATAGATATAAATAACATTTAATTACAAAAACTAAAATGATTAAAAATCAAAGTAAATTTATTACTAAATAATAATTTTTGTTTTTTAATTTTTGCCTCATTTTATGAGATTAGAAATTTTTTTGATAAAAAATAAATTATTTAAATTATATTTGTATCACTCATAATTTATTTTGTAATTAATATTTCAATAAATTATTAAAATTATATTTAAGGTTTACGAGTTTAAAGGTTTAAGTATTTAGGGGCTTCGGGGTTTACGAGTTTAGAGATTTATTTGTTTAGGCGTTTAATGGTTTATATGTTTTATTTAAACAATGATATAACAAAAAATTATTTTTTGTTATTTTTTCTCTTTTTTAAGGTTATAACCTTTAAAAATATAACTAATTTTTAAATTTTTTTTAATTGTGAATACTATATTTAGTTTTGATAATATTAATAATTATATATCATATAAATTTAATATAACCAATTATATTGAAAAATATTATATTAATTATCAAAAAAAAATTAATAAACTATTATAAATATGATAGATATTATTTAAAATATATTTGCAAAACTGAAATTTATTCGAAATTAAAGTAAAATAAATTACTAAATAATAATGCTTTTGATGTTTTACTTCTTTTTATAAGTTTATATTTTTTGTTCTTAAAAGTATATTATTTAAATTAGATTTGTCTTCCTCATAATATATTTTGTAATTTATAATTCTATAAAAATAAACTAAAAATAATTAAAATGAATATTTAAAATTATAATGAATACAAATAAAAGTGAGATTTATTATTTATTATACAGGTTATACCAGTTTAATGGTTTAAATATTTAGGTGTTTTGTGGTTTAGGAGTTTAGTGATTTAATTGTTTAGACCTTTAGTGATTTATAGTTTTTTTTAATAATGAAAAAACAAAAAATTTAATTTTTTGATTTTTTTAAATTTTTGAAGGTTGTAACCTTTGAAAATATAATAATTTTTTATTTTTTTTAAATGTGAATATAATATTTAGTTATAATAATCTTAATAATTATGTATAATGTAAACTCAATATAAATAATTTTATTGATAGATTTTATAATAATGATCAATAAATAAATTAATAAACTTGTATTTATAAGAATGATATAAATTAAAATATAATTATAAAATCTAAAATGATTCAAAAGCAAAATAAGATATATTATTAAATAATAAATTTTTATTTTTAAAATTTTGCCTCTTTTTATGAGCATTTTTTTTTGATGAAAAATAAATTATTTAAATTATATATGTCGCACTAATAATTTATTTTGTAATTAATATTTCTATAAAAATAAACTGATAAATAATTAAAATGAATATTTAAAATTATAATGAATACTAATAAACCTGAGATTTATGATTTATTATTTATACTATAAAATTTAATGTTTTAATTATTTATGGATTTCAGGGTTTAGGAGTTTAGTCATTTTAATATTTAGTCATTTAGTGGTTTATAGGTTTTATATAAAAAATAAAATAACAAAAAATTTATTTTTGTTATTTTTTCTCATTTATGAAGCTTATAACCTTTGAAAATATAATAATTTTTTAATTTTTTTTGAAACGTGAATACAATATGAAGTTATAATAATCATAATAATTATATATCATATAAATTCAATATAAAGTATTTTATTGATATTTATTATAATAATGATCATAAAAAAGTAATAACCTATTATTAATAAGATAAATATTGTTTAAAATATATTTGCAAAACCTAAAATGACTCATAATCAAAGTGAAATATATTACTAAATATTAATTTTAAATTTTTAAATTTTTGTATCCATTTATAAGCCTATATATTTTTTGATGAAAAATAAATTATTTAAATTATATTTGTATCACTAATAATTTATTTTTTAATTTATATTTATATAAAATTAAACTAATAAATAATTAAAATGAATATTTAAAATTATAATGAATACAAATTAAAATGAGATTTATGATTTATTATATATGGTATATCGGTTTAATGGTTTGATTATTTAGGATTTTTGTCATTTAGGAGTTTAGCAATTTATGTTTTTAGGCATTTAGTGGTTTATAGGTTTTATTGATATAATAAAAATTTAAAATTCTATTTTTGATTTTTTCTGATTTTCAAAGGTTATAACCGTTGAAAATAAATTAATTTTTAAATTTTTTTGAAATGTGAATAGCATGTATAATTATATTAATCTTACTATTTATATATCATATAAATTCAATATAAATAATTTTAATGATAGATATTATAATAATGATCAAAAATTAAATTAATAAAATATTATTAATAATATAAATATTAATTAAAACATATTTTATAACACAAATGAATCAAAATCAAATCAAAATATATTACTAAATAATAATATTTAATTTTTAAAAATTTCATTTTTTTATAAGCTTATATTTTTTTTTATTAAAATAAATTATTTAAATAATATTTGTCTCACTCGAAATTTTTTTTGTAATTAATGTTTCTAAAAAATTAAACTATAAATAATTAAAATGAATATTTAAAATTATAATAAATAGAAATAAAAATGAGATTGATTATTTATTAAGTAGTATATAGCTGTTAAAAGGTTTATGTATTTAGGTGTTTCGACTTTTATGAGCTTACTGATTTAAATAAGTAAGCATTTAATGATCTATAGGTTTTATTTAAAAAAGAAATAACAACAAAATTATTTTTATTATTTTTTCTCATTTTTTAAGGTTATAACCTTTGAAAATATAAAAATTTTTAAATTTTTTTCAAAAGTGAATTCAATATTTAGTTATAATAATCATTATATTTATATATCATATAATTCAATATAAACTATTTTATTGATAAATATACTAATAATGATCAAAAAATAAATTAATAATCTATTATTAATAAGATAGATATCAATTAAAATATATTTACAAAATCTAAAATGATTCAGAAGCAAAGCAAAATATATTACTATATAATAATTTTTTGTTTTGAAATTTTTTTTGCTTTTAAAAGTTTATCTATATTATTTTAATGAAAAATAATTTATATAAATTATATTTGTGTAACTCATAATTTATATTGTAATTAATATTTATATAAAAATAAACAAATAAATAATTAAATTTGAATATTTAAAATTAAAATGAAAAAAAATGAGATTTATTCTTTATTATTTTGGATATCCGGTTTAATTTAAATTAGATCAGTCTCACTTATAATTTATTTTGTAATTAATATTTCTATAAAAAAACTGATAAATAATTAAAATAAAAATTAAAATTATACTAAATAATTAAATTAATTTATTTCGTTCCTCTCTCAACTCTAGAATGATTGCTAAAGCTCTAACCAAAATAATAGGAGCTTTTACTTTATCTCTATTATGTCCTATCATATTTGATGTTGAATCACTGGGCTATCAAATGTAATTTGACACAAGTATGCTAACAGACTAAACCAAAGTTGTACCCCTATGTGTTGAAATAGCTAGTTGTTGAGGATGCTATTTATATTGATTATTGTAATTTCTTCTAAAATATCTCTCATGAACACACTCAAAGCAATTTTTTTAAAACATAGTTCACCCCTAAATAAATAACCACCTTGTAGCTTATTAGAACAAACTAGCCCAATGGCGGTTTGAGCAGGGCAAGAAGTATGGGCTCTCTTTCAATCAAGAATCAAAAAATTTATTTTATTGGTATTTCTATGCCTTTTTTTTATATCCTCATAGATATGAAAAGTATCATTTCTATCTTTTTATATTAAATGAGTTATGTATACCTGCTCAAAATACCTAAAAGGTGTAAATGAATCATATTCAAATCTATAAAAGATTTTTATCATTGCTCAAAATATTAGTCTTGCATATTGACACTTGAGGTCACAAATCAACGGAAAATGTGATAGTGATATTTTATATCCCAAGAATTTTAGCTATAGAAAGTTATAAAGAATAGTACTCGAGCTTTAAATATTTCTAGGGTCATGACTTTTGCTCTTGAAGAATGTCCAAAGTTACAATCATTACTAGTACAATGACTTTGGAATATAAAGATAAAATGCACAAGCTATGGTCATATCCAATACTGTGACCTAGTATTATAGTGATTAAATATGTATCCATTATCATTCTTAGTGTCATAACAATATTTTCAACATATAGACACAAGTTATGGCATATTCTCATCGATATGATTTTGTGTTCTAGAAACAATATACAATCATGACAATTGCTAATGGTACAATAATCTAAAGCAAGAAAGAGACTGAATCCATAACTCACCCCTTGAATCATGACTTTGTGTTACATATACAAAAAGATAAATCTATGACATTCCTAAAAGTTGTGAATTTCAATTTAAATTTAACACTTGGTCATTTGATTATAAAAGTTCAAAACATGAGATTTAGGATTTAGTGTTTATGGATTAGGCTTATTAGTTTATTGTTTAAGGTTTAGGATTTTAACTTTACTGTGTTTTTTTTGGAAAATACCCACTTTATTTATAATTTAGGCACACAACTACAAGAGAATAAAAAACTGACTAATTTAGGCCAGCCAACCAAATCTTACGCGCCTTAATGATTCTATGCATAAAATACATAACAAACATAATGCCTAATAATTCCAAGTGTACGAATACAACTAAAATCACCTGGCATTCCCGGACTTCAGAGTTGGCATTGAGTCATTATGCGCATTGCGTCATTTCCATTCGGATTTTTACAAGCCTCTTGGAGGAACCTGAATGAAGCACCATATTAAAACTATACAAATATAAGATTGTGCATGTGTGTAACATGCAGCATCAAGAATTTGCCTATGTCATTGCCATGCAATGGAATACATGTAAAAGTGATTACCCATAAATCCACAAGTCCATATCTACGGCACTTTGTCAATTCATTCTCACCTCTGAATTCCACATTCTTTTGCTCCAATGATCCTCAAAAGAGTATCTCTTGGGTTAGAATGCTTCCTCCTCGAGCTCCAAGAAGTGGTTGTATGTTGCACCGACAAAATATCAAAAAATATGCATGCATCGGTGTGCATGTGTGATGAGGTCCATCTCATAGTCTAATTATCTATTAATACAACCAAGCTAGAATAAAAGTAAAATTATAAAATCCTATAAAGATCGGTCTTCTGCTCCCGGGAGTGTAGCATCGCCTAATGTGTATTTACAAAATGCATTAGTGGGCCCACTTAGAGATACTCATGGGTCCAGTTGCCCTCATTGCATGCTACATAGAGAACAGATAAGATTGTGTGTGTGAGTATGTGATGATCCGTCTCTACAAGTACATGGTGCATACAACGTCCAAAATACAAATAAGACTACAAACATAAACAACAAGTTTGAATCTTTCACTCCCGTGTGGCTAGTTTAGACTCCATTGCTTACTGGCCCTACTTGGTGATGCTTCGTATTTTTCTGGCTCTCCAATTAATCATGGATTACTCTCTACTCCTGTTGGGCGACGGTTGGGCGCCCCTCTATGATGCCTGATAGGGCTAGTGGGACCAACTCCTAGCTAATCCCCTATTTACTCCCGACCAATTTGCTCGGTCTCGTCAGTTGTCTGAATGTTATCATCCCGGCTTGCTAGTGGAGCCCTCTACAAGCTGGTGCCCCATACTTCTGGCTGCTTCCAGAACTTGCTGGCCCCTCTAAATGCTACACCAAAATGGAAAAGAATATGTGCACGTGTTTACTCTGGTCCATCGCTATGTGTGTGTGGTGCATTAGTATCAGGATTTAGTAGTTTAGTAATTTAAGTATTTGGGTATTTTGTGGGTTATAGGTTTTATTTAAATAATTAAATAACAAAAAAATTATGTTTATGATTTTTTCTCATTTTCAAGGTTATAACCATTGAAAATATTATAATTTTTAATTTTTTTTAAATGTTATACAATATTTAATTATAATAATCATAAAAATTAAATATCATGTAAATTCAATATATAAATAATTTTATTGATTGATATTATAAAAATGATCATAAAATAGATTAATAAACTATTATTAATAAGATATATATTAATTAAAATATATTTGCAAAACCTAAAACGATTCAAAATCAAAGTAAAATATATTACTAAATAATAATTTTTTATTTTTAAAATTTGATTCTTTTTATAAGCTTATAAATTTTTTTTATGAAGATAAATTATTTAAATTATATTTGTCTCATTCATAATTTTATTTTGCAATTAATATTTCTATAAAAATAAACTAATATATAATTAAAATTAATATTAAAATTATAATGAATACAAATAAAAATGAGATTTATGATTAATTATTTAGTATATACCGGTTTAATAGTTTAAGTATTTAGGAGTTTAGGAGTTTAGTGATTTAAGTGTTTAGGCATTTAGTAATTTATATGTTATATTTAAATAATGAAATAACAAAAAAATTATTTTTCATATTTTTTATTAATTTTGAAGGTTATAACCTTTATAACTATAATAATTTTTAAAGTTTTTTCAAATGTGAATACAATATTTAGTTATAATAAACTTAAAAATTATATATCATGTAAATTAAAAATAAACAATTTTATTGATAGATATTAATAAACTAAATATAAATATAAATATAACAATGATCAAAAAATAAATTAATAAACTAGTATTTATTGATAGATATTTATATATTATTTATACATACTTAAACCTTTAAAGATGGTTTAAAGGTTTAAGTATTTAAGGGTTTTGGGGTTTTGGAGTTTAGGAGTTTAATGATTTAAGCGTTTAGGCATTTAGTAGTTTATAGGTTTTATATAAACAATAAAATAACAAAAAAATTATTTTTGTGATTTTATCTCATTTTCAAAGATGATAACCTTTAAAAATATAATAATTTTTAAATTATTTTCAAATGTGAATATAATATTTAGTTATAATAACCTTTATAATTATATATCATGTATATTCAATCTATAATTTTTTGATGAAAAATAATTTATATAAATTATTTTTGTCTAGCTCAATTTATTTTGTAGTTAATATTTATATATAAATAAACAAATAAATAATTAAAATGAATATTTAAATTATAATGAAAAAAAATGATATTTGTTATTTATTATTTAGGGATGCTATTTTAATTTAAATTAGATCTGTTTCACTAATAACTTATTTTGTAATTAATATTTCTATAAACATAAACTGATAAATAATTAAAATAAAAATTTAATATTATATTGAATAAAATTTAAAATGAGATTTATGATTTATTATTTCTGTATACAAGTTTAATGGTTTAAGTATTTAAAGGTTTTTTCATTTAGGATTTTAGTGATTTATGTTTTTAGGCTTTTAGTGGTTTATACTTTTTATTTAAAAAAATAAAATGTCAAAAAAATTTGAAATAATTTGTTTCTCATTTTCATAGGTTATAACCTTTGAAAATATAATAATTTTAATTTTTTAAAAATGTGAATACAATATTTAGTAATAATAATCATTATAATTATATATAATTTAAACTAATTATAATTAATTTTATTGATAGATATGATATCAATTATCAAAAAATAAATTAATAAACTATTATTAATATGATAGATATAAATTAAAATATAATTACAAAACTTAAAATGATTCAAAATCAATGTAAAATTTATTACTAAATAATAATTTTTTTAAAAAAATTTTTACTTCTTTTTATAATATTATATTTTTTTTATTAAAAGTAAATTATTAATATTATATTTTTCAGACTAATTATTTATTTTTTAATTAATATTTATATAAAAAAAACTAATAAATATTTAAAATTATAATGAATACAAATTAAAATGAGATTTAAGAATTATGATTGCTTAATATGTAATTTATTTTTTAATAATCTGTTTGTATAAACAAATATTTTTTCTTTTTTAATATTTTCATGTGAGTGCAGGAAAGGAAGTATTAAGAGGCCGGGGATGCAGCAGTAGCACAATAACGGAGGTCTCGCTGACCGGACAGTAGGTGAGAATTGGAGAAGAACCTTACCTATCTCATGATCTTACCCGCTCCGGTTAAATGAACTGTAAGAAATTTTAATATAAATTGTTTTGTAATTTTATTTTCGGGTGGCTATTTTTGGACCCGTGGAACTGTTCATCGTCTCTCTCTCTTCTCTCTATGCGATTTATCACAACTATTATGTGTGCTGCATACTGTAAGACATTTTGGTTGCTTTAATCTGTAATTCAAGAGCATTTTTTGGTGGATTTAGCTAGTCGTATTGAGTGACTAGCGAACCACATTATTTTGGGTGTTTATTTCTCATTTTTTGATTCTATCATGGATGGTTGCTGAATTGGGATATATATTTTACTTGTTTTCTGTTGTTTCTGTGTTTTTATATCTCAATCTCACTACCATGGAAGCACAATTGCCCAACAATTATATATGGTATACCGGTTTAATGGATCGATTATTTAGGGGTTTTTTCGTTTAGGAGTTTAGCAATTTATGTTTTTAGGCATTTAGTGGTAGATAGGTTTTATTTATATAATAAAAATAAAAATTTTTTTTTGATTTTTTTTAGATTTTCAAAGGTTATAACCTTTAAAAATAAAATAATTTTTAAAATCTTTTGAAATGTGAATACCATGTATAATTATATTAATCTTATTAATTATATATCATATAAATCCAATATAAATAATCTTAATGATAGATATTATAATAATGATCAAAAATTAAATTAATTAACTATTATTAATAATATAAATATTAATTAAAATATATTTACATAACACAAATTGATTCAAAATCAAATAAAAATATATTACTAAATAATAATATTTAATTTTTAAAATTTTCCATCTTTTTATATGCTTATATTTTTTTATGATCAAAAATAAATTATATAAATAATATCTGTCTCACTCGAAATTTATTTTGTAATTAATTTTTCTAAAAAAGTAAAAATATATAATTAAAATGAATATTTAAAATAATAATAAATAAAAATAAAAATGAGATTTATAATTTATTAAGTAGTATAAAGCTGTTATAAGATTTATGTATTTAGGGGTTTCGAGTTTTATGAGGTATTGATTTAATTAAGTAAGCATTTAGTGGTCTATAGGTTTTATTTAAAAAAGAAATAACAAAAAATTTATTTTTTGTATTCTTTCTCCTTTTTTAAGATTATAACCTTTGAAAATATATTAATTTTTAATTTTTTTTCAAAAGTGAATACAATATTTATTTAAAATAATCATAATAATTATATATCATATAAATTCAATATAAACAATTTTATTCATAGATATTCTAATAATTATCAAAAAATAAATTAAAAATTTATTATGAATAAGATTGATATTACTTAAAATATAATATCAAAACCTAAAATGAGTCAAAAGCAAAGCAAATTATTTTAATTAATAATAATTATTTGTTTTTAAATTTTTATTCGTTTTATAAGATTATCTATATTTTGATGAAAAATTATTTTTATAAATTATATTTTTAACTTATAATTTATTTTATAATTAATACATATATAATAATAAAAAACTAAACAATCAAAATGAATTTTTTAAATTATAATGAAAACAAATAAAAATGAAATTTATTAATTATTATTTAGGGTATACCGATTTAAAGGATTATCTATATAGGGGTATGGGGATTTTGTCGTTTAGTGATCTAAATGCTTAAGCTTTTAGTGGTGTATTAATTTTATTTAAACAATAGAATAACTAAGAATAAATATTTTTTTTATTTTTTCACATTTTCAAAGGTTATAACCTTTGAAAATATAATAATTTTAAATTTTTTTTCAAAAGTGAATACAATATTTAATTATAATAATCATTATATTTATATATCATATAAATTCAATATAAAAATTTTTATTGATAGATATTCTAATAATAATCAAAAAATAACTTAATAATATATTATTAATAAGATAGATATCAATTAATATATATTTACAAAACCTAAAATAATTCAAAAGCAAAGCAAAATATATTACAATATAATAATTTTTTGTTTTGAATTTTTTTTTATTTTAAAAAGTTTATCTATATTTTTTGATTAAAAATAATTTATATAAATTATATTTGTCTAACTCATAATTTATTTTGTAATTAATATTTATATAAAAATAAACAAATAAATATTAAAATGAATATTTAAAATTATAATGAAAAAAAATGAGATTTATTATTTATTATTTAAGGATACAGGTTTAATTTAAGTTAGATCTATCTCACTAATAATTTATTTTGTAATTAATATTTCTATAAAATAAATTGATAAATAATTAAAATAAAAATTTAAAATTATACTGAATAAAAATTAAAATGAGATTAATGATTTATTATTAATGTATACCAGTTTAATGATTTAAGTATTTAGAGGTTTTGTCGTTTGGAGTTTAGCGATTTTTGTTTTTAGGCTTTTAGTTGTTTATAGTTTTTATTTAAAAAAATAAAATAACAAAAAATAGTTCTATAATTTTTTATCATTTTCATATGTTATAACATTTTAAAATATAATAATATTTAAAATTTTTTGAAATTTTAATACAATATTTTGTTATAATAATATTAATAATTATATATCATATAAATTTAATAATAAATAATTTTATTAATAGATATTATAATAATGATCAAAAATTAAATTTTTAAACTATTAATATTAAGATAGATATTAATTAAAAAATATTTACAAAACCCAAATTGATTCAAAATTAAAGTAACTTATATTACTTGATAATAATTTTTAATTTTTAAATTTATACTTCTTTTATAAGCGTATATTTTTATTAGATAAATAATATATTATTTAAATTATATTTGTCCCACTCATAATTTAATTTGTAATAAATATTTCTAAATAAATATACTAATAAATAATTAAAATGAATATTTAAAAATATAATAAATAGCAATAAAAATTAGATTTATTAATTATTAAGTAGTATTTAGCGGTTTAATGGTTTATGTATTTAGGCATTACTGGGTTTAGAAGTTTACTGATTTAACTTTATATGCATTTAGTAGGGCTGCTCATGGGACTCGAAGATTCGCGACCCGACCCGAACTCTTGTCCCGAAAGAATCGAGACTAAGAAAATCCATTGACTTTGACTTTTCCCATCCCGTTTTGTCATGTATTTTTTCTTTTGGGATGATTTCGTATCTTAAGCAATATCCATCCCGAGAACCATCCCAACCTAAAAAACCTATACTAGAACTAGGAATATATATATATATATATATAATATGAAAATGCCACCAATTCCGCTACTATCCATCCAATTCCGACGCACCTATTGCTGTTCCGATGAGTTCCAGGTAACCTCACGCCATTCCGACAGTGTTCAGTTAGGTCCAGCCCTTGTCCTGTCGCACTTCTGGTTGCCTCCACCGTGTCTCAGATGCCACCAGCCTTTTGATTTGTTTTTCTGACGAGAATTGAGTGATTAATTATTATTATTATGTATCTCTGTCAGTTTTGTTGAGTATTGGTTGTGGTGTTGTGGTTGGGCCGAATGAGTGGGCTGAATGTGTTACAGTCAGTTTTGTAGAGCTTGCTTGTTTAAAATATTTATATGTATTTAAGCATAACATATCATATTAATTAATGGCAATGCAGATGGCACAATCCATCGGTAAACGAAAAATATAATTAATTGAAGATGATCACATCTCAAATGATCAAAGTACTGGTAAATCTAATCATCATCCTTTCACGAACCCTCCTATTGTTACGGTAGATTCTTCAATTCCAATTGTTAAAGAAAGTCAAGGTACATCTAAACCTCAATCTCATAAAAAGTATAAGTCTGATGTTTGGGAAACTTATGAGATATTAGTTGATTCAGAGGGAAATGAAACTGGTAGGGCAGCTTGTATATGGTGTAGGAAAGAATACATGGCAAAAAGTGATTAAGATACTTCGGGTTTATGGAAATACTTGAGAAAGACTTGTAGGAAATTTCCACAAAAAAAGAATTAATAGAAGCTGACAAAGGTAAAGACAAGTCACAATCTTTGTTGAGTTTCACTAAAGGTACTAGTTCAGAGGATAACAAATTAACTTGTTGGCAATTTGATCAACAACTAGTCAGGGAGGCTTTGGTAAAAATGATCATAAATGATGAATTGCCTTTTTGTTTTGTTGAGAGGGATGAGTTTAAGGAGTTTTGTGAAGTTAGTGGGCCTCAATTTAAATTCCATCTCGACACTCTATACTGAGAGATAGTTTTTCTTTGTTTGTGAAGGAAAAGATGAAATTATTTGATAGCATATTATTACATTGTTGAAGAGTTTCATTGACTACCGACAGTTGGACTAGCATTCAAAATTTGTCTTATATATGTTTGACTGTTCATTTCATTGATTCTCAATGGAATATGCATAAAAGGCTTTTGAACTTTTGTGTAATTAAAAGTCATTCCAGGAGTTAATATTAGAAATGCTATTGAGTTTTGCATGAATGAATGGGGTTTGAGAAAGTTGATGTTCATTATTGTTGACAATGCATCAAATAATGATGTTGCAGTTGAACAATTGAAAAAAAGGCTCATGAAGAAAAGTGTGGTACCTTTGAGAGGTGAGCATTTTCATATGAGATGTTGTGCTCATATCCTAAACATAATTTTCATAGATGGCATTGCATTAGTTGTGGGGGCTATTCAAAAAATTAGATGTGTGGTGAAATATGTGATGAGCAGTCCTAAAAGATTAGATATGTTTAAGTTATGTGTTGAAGAAGCAAACTTGACATATGGATCTTCATTGCAATTAGACTATCCTACAAGATGGAATTCGACTTATTTGATGATACAAACTGATATAAAATATCAAAAAGAATTTGATAAGTTGGAGGACAAAGACAAAAAGTTTTTGAAAGAGTTGGTTCAAACGTTCCAACTGAGCAAGACTGAACAAATGCCAAAATTTTGGCTCATTTCTTGAAAACTTTTTATTAGGTAACTTGTAAATTTTCTGGCTCATAATATTCTACCTCTTGTGTTTATTTTCCTGAGATTATTCGAATTTTAAAAAAAATTGAGCTTTGTGAAAATAGTAGAGATACAATAGTGAGTGAAATGGGTATTAAAATGAGGCATAAATTCAACAAATATTAGGGTTCTCTTCAATCAACAAATATTATGCTTTTTGTAGCAGTACTGTTGGATCCTAGATATAAGCTCAAATATCTCAAGGTTAAGTACACTAAGCATTATGGAAGGGAATTGGCTAAAAATTTGGTGAAAAAAGTTATAAATGCTTAAATGATATGATGGATGATTATAAAGATTTAAATGAAGATGAATCAAAAGAAGAAGATTTCTCTTCAATTGTGTTGAAGAAAAATGATGGTTTCTTTGATGGTAGTGATACTTATGTTGATGATTTTTTTGTTAAATTGGAGAAATAACAAGAAGTTGCATCTTTGGAAGAGTTGGATTGGTTTTTGGAAGACAAACTTGATAAAAATAGAATTGATTTTGATCTTCTAAACTGGTGGAAGGTAGATAAGGTTAAGTATCATTCTTTGGCAAATGTAGCAAGTAATGTATATGCTATCCAAGCATCTACTGTGACCTACAAATCTACATTTAGCACTGGAGGAGAACTTTAAATAAAATTAGCAATTCATCTCACACCCATTACATCTAAAGTTCTCATATGTCTGCAATATTGGTTGAGAAGCTCAAACAAAACTATTGAAATTGAAGAATTAGTTCAAGACCTTGATTATAATGAATCAGGTTAGTTTAAAAATCTTGTAAATTTTAATTTCACTTTTACTTATTTTATTCATTCAATTTAATAAAAATATGGTTCAATTACAATTTTCAGAGGGGTGTCAAGATCCAAATATTCTTCCAAATATATTTGGCCATCTAAATTTGGAATGAGTGTATTACATTTTATAAGGTAATATTTTGTTTTTTTATTACTCTTTCATCTTAGAAATTTATGTCTACATGATTAACACGTTTTCATCTTTGGTTGCCCTTCTACAGTGGGGGAAGAAAAGGGAGGAGTTCTAGAATTGATAATTAATTGGGTTTAGATTTTTGTTGCTGTTCTGGGATGGACCATTGAAATGATTATTATCATGGTTGTTATTAGTTGTATTTTTTTTGTTATATTAAGCTGTCTAATTTTAGTAATTACTTAAGTAGTAATTTCTGCTACCAATGTTTGTGGTCATCTTTAGCTATTCTTTAATATTTTAAGTAATTGTTTAAAAAATGTAGTATTGCTATTATGGTTAACTTTCACTCGGCTAAACAAAGCCTACTTGTGAAAAAACAAAGAACCAAATTAAGCACACAACTCGGTCCCGTTCTATTTAACATTTCTATCATTTTCTGCACGTCAAATTTTTTGACAAGGTAATGGAACTTGTTTATGGTATTCAGCCTATTTGACAAAACAAAATTGACCCAATTTGAGTTTGAAAGATACATAACTAAGAGAAAGATAAATGGTACAATAATAGGTTTCGACATGAACTAACTTGGCCGGTTTGAAGAAAATAAATTGAAAAAAATGTCCGAACTCCGTTCCGTCCCGAAACCATTTTCTCCGACCCAAAATCCTCGATCTCCATCCCGTCCATCCTGATATTTTCAACCTCTGGGACGGGTATGGATCTTCAAAAAAAAGCTCCGAACTGTGGGATGGGAGTAGAGATTTGTAATCCCCATCCCGTCCCGTCCCATGATCACCCATAGCATTTAGTGGTTTATAGGTTTTATTTAAAAAATAAAATAACAAAATATTTAATATAACCTTTGAAACTATAACAATTTTTAAATTTTTTTTAAATGCGAATACTATATTTAGTTATGATAATCTTAATAATTATATATTATGTAAATTCAATATAAACAATTATATTGATATATATTATAATAATGATCATACAAAAGATTAATAAACAATTATTAATAAGATAAATATTGTTTAAATTTTTTATTTACAAAACCTAAAATGATTCAAAATAAAAGTGAAATATTTTACTAAATATTAATTTTAAATTTTTGTATACATTTATAAGCTTATATATTGTTTGATGAAAAATAAATTATTTAAATTATATTTGTCTCACTATTAATTTATTTATTAATTTATATTTCTATAAAAAGAAACTAATAAATAATTAAAATGTATATATAAAATTATAATGAATACTAATAAAAATGACATTTATGATTAATAATTTTGGGTAAACCTATTTAATGGTATAAGTTTATTGTGTTTTGGGGTTAATGAGTTTATTGATTTATATGTTTACACATGTAGGTTTTATTTATTGATTTATAGGTTTTATTTAATCAATGAAATAACAAAAAATTTATTTTTATGGATTTTCGTGATTTTCAATGGTTATATCCTTTTAAAATATAATAATTTTTTAATAGTTCTAAAATGTGAATACAATATCAAGTTATAATAATCTAAATAATTATATTTTATGTAAATTCAATATAAAAAATTGTATTAATATATTTATTTTGATGATCAAAAAATAAATTAATAAACTATTATTAATAAGATAGATATTAATTAAAATATATTTGTACAACCCAAAATAATTCAAAATCAAAGTAAATTATTTAACTAAATAAAATTTTAAATTTATGAAATTTTGTTTATTTTTATAAGCTTATTTTTTTTCCTAAAAAATAATATATTAAAATTATATGTCTCACTCATTATTTATTTTGTAATTAATATTTCTATAAAAATAAACTAAAAAATAATTAAAATGAATATTTATAATTATAATGAATACAAATAAAAATAAAATTTATTATTTATTATTTAGGTTATATAGGTTTAATGGTTTAAGTATTTAGGGTGTTTTGGGGTTAAGGAGTCTAGATATTTAAATGATTAGGCTTTTAGTGGTTTATAAGTTTTATTTAAATAATAAAATAATAAAAAAATTATTTTTGTGATTTTTTATCATTTTTTAAGGTTATAAACTTTGAAAATATAATAATTTTTAATTTTTTTTCAAATGTATATATAATATTTAGTTATAAAAATCATAATATTTATAAGACATTTAAATTCAATATAAGTAATTTTATTGATTGATATTATACTAATGATCAAAAAATAAATTAATAAACTATTATTAAAAAGATTTATAGCAATTAAATATAAATGCAAATCCTATAATGATTCAAAATCAAAGTAAAATATATTACTAAATGATTATTTTTTGTTTTTAAATTTTTACTTCTTTTTATAAGCTTATATTTATTTTTTGATTAAAAATAAATTATTAAAATTATATTTGTCTCTCTTTATTTATTTTGCAATTAATATTTCTATAAAAAATAAACTAATAAAAAATTAGAATGAATATTTAAAATTATAATGAATACATATTAAAATGAGATTTATGATTTATTATATATGATTTACCGGTTTAATTTATTGTTAATTTAGGGGTTTTGTCATTTAGGAGTTTAGCAATTCATGTTTTTAGGCATTTAGTGATTTATAGTTTTTATTTATATAATAAAAAAAATTGATTTTATCTGATTTTCAAAGGTTATAACATTTTAAAATAAAATAATTTTTAAATTTTTTGAAATGCGGATACCATGTATAATTATATTAATCGTACTAATTATATATCATATAAATTCAATTTAAACAATTTTTATGATAGATAGTATAATAATGATCAAAAATTAAATTAATAAACTATTATTAATAATATAAATATTAATTAATTTTTCTAAATAATTAAACTATAAATAATTAAAATGAATATTTAAAATTATAATAAATATAAATAAAAATGAGGTTTATTATTTATTATTTATTAAGTAGTATAAAGCTGTTAAAAGGTTTAGGTATTTAGGGGTTTAGGGGTCTATGAGCTTATTGATTTAAATAAGTAAGCATTTAATGATCTATAGGTTTTATTTTAAAAATGAAATAACACAAAATTTATTTTCATTATCTTTTCTCATTTTTTAAGTTAAATAAAACCTATAGATCACTAAATGCCTAAAAACATAAATCGCTAAACTCCTAATCGACAAAACCTGAAAATACTTAAACCATTAAACTGGTATACATTAATAATAAATCATAAAACTCATTTTAATTTTTATTCAGTATAATCTTAAATTTTTATTTTAATTATTTATCAATTTATTTTTATATAAATATTATGTACAAAATAAATTATTAGTGAGATAGATATAACTTAAATTAAACCGGTAAACCCTATATTTTAATTTTATTTAGTAATATAATTTACTTTGATTTTGAATTATTTTGGGTTCTGCAAATATATTTTAATTAATATCTATCTTATTAATAATTGTTTATTATTTTATTTTTTGATCATTTTTATAATATATATTAATACATTTTTTTATATTGAATCTACAACAAATATAATTATTAAGATTATTATAACTAAGTATTGTATTCATATTTTAGAACTATTAAAAAATTATTATATTTTTAAAGGTCTTAACCTTTGAAAATCACTAAAATTCATTAAAATAAATTTTTTATTATTTCATTGATTAAATAAAACCTATAAACACGAAAATGTGTAAACATATAAATCAATAAACTCATTAACCCCAAAACCACAAAAAACTTAAACAATTAAATAGTTATACGATAAATAAGAAAACATAAATCTCATTTTTTTAGTATTCATTATAATTTTAAATATACATTTTAATTATTTATTATTTTAATTTTATAGAAATATAAAATTAAAGAATTATCTAAATAAGAAATCATAATTCTCTTTTTTAGTATTCAATTATTGTTTGAGCTTCTCAACTAATCTTGTGGACATATGAGAACTTTAACTGTAATAGGTGTTAAAGAATTGCTAATTTTATCTAAAGTTCTCCCCCTAGTGCTAAATGTAGATTTGTAGGCCACAGTAGATGCTTGGATAGCAAATAGATCACTTGCTACATTTGCTAAAGAAGGATACCCAACCTCATTTACCTTCCAGCAGTTTAGAAGTTCAAAATCAATTCTATTTTTTTCAAGTTTGCCCTCCAAGTACCTATGCACCTCTTCCAAAGCTGCAATTTCTTATTCTTTCTCCAATTCAACAAAAAAATTATCAACATAAGTATCTCTACCATCAAAGAAATCATCATTTTTCTTCAACACAATTGAAGAGAAATCTTCTTTTGATTCATCTTAATTTTAATCTTTATAATCATCCATCATCTCATTTAAAGCATTTATAACCTTTTTCACCAAATTTTTACCCAATTCCTCTCCGTAATGCTAAGAGTACTTAACCTTGAGATATTTGAGTTTATATCTAGGATCCAACACTACTACCACAAAAAGCATAATATAGTTGACTAAAGAGAACCCCAATATTTGTTGAATTTATGCCTCATTTTCATACCCATTTCACACACCAATGTATATCTAGTATTTTCACAAAGCTCAATTTTTTTTGCAAAATTTTAATAATCTTAGGAAAATAAACACTAGAGGTAGAATATTATGAGCCAGAAAATTTACAAGTTACCTAATAAAAAGTTTTCAAGAAACGAGCCAAAATTTTGGCGTTTGTTCAGTCTCTCTCAGTTGGAACGTTTGAACCAAACTCCTTCAAAAACCTTCTATCTTTGTCCTACAACTTATTAAATTCTTTTTGATATTTTATATCAGTTTGTATCAGCAAATAAGTTGAATTCCATCTTGTAGGACAATCTAATTGCAATGAAGATTCATATGTCAAGTTTGCTTCTTCAACACATAACTTAAACATATCTAATCTTTTAAGACTGCTCCTCACATATTTCACCACATCTTTAATTTTTTGAATAGCACCCTCAACTACTGCAATGAAATCTCTGAAAATTAAGTTTAGGATATGAGCACAACATCTCATATGAAAATGCTCGCCTCTCAAAGGTACAACACTTTTCTTCACAAACCTTTTTTTTCAAATGTTCAACTACAATATCATTATTTGATGCTTTGTCAACAGTAATGAACATAAACTTTTTCAAACCCCATTCATTCATGCAAAACTCAATAGAATTTCTAATATTAACTCCAGAATGATTTTTAATTACACAAAATGTTCAAAAGCCTTTTATGCATATCCCATTGAGAATCAATGAAATGAATAGTCAAACATATATAAGACAAATTTTGAATGCTAGTCCAAGTGTCGGTAGTCAATGAAACTCTACAACAATGAGATGATATGCTATCAAATAATTTCTTTTTTACCTTCACAAACAAAGAAAAACAATCCCTCAACATAGAGTGCCTAGATGGAATTTTAAATTGAGGCAAACTAACTTCACAAAACTCCTTAAACTCATCCCTCTCAACAAAACTAAAAGGAAATTCATCTTTTATTATCATTTTCACCAAAGCCTCCCTAACTAGTTGTTGATCAAATTGCCAACAAGTTAATTTGTTATCCTCTGAACGAGTACCATTATTGAAACTTAACAAAAATTGTGACTTGTCTTTACCTTTGTATGCTTTTATTAATCCTTTTTTTGTGTGGAAATTTCATACAAGTCTCTCTCAAGTATTTCTATAAACTCGAAGTACATTGATCACTTTTTGCCGAATATTCTTTCCTACACCATATACAAGCTGCCCTACCAATTTCATTTCCCTCTGAATCAACTAATATCTCATAAGTTTTCCAAACAACAAACTTATACTTTTTATGAGCTTGAGATTCAGATGTACCTTGATTTTATTTTACAATTAGAATTGAAGAACCTGCCATAACAATAGGATGGTTCATGAAAGGATGATGATTGGATTTACCAGTACTTTGATCATTTGAGATGTTATCATCTTCAATTTATTGTATTTTTCATTTACCACTGGATTGTGCCATCTGCATTGCCATTAATTAATATTTTATGTTAAGCATAAATACATATAAATATTTCAAACAATCAAGCTCTACAAAACTGACTGTAACACATTCAGCCCACTAATTTGGCCCAACCACAACACCACAACCAATAGTCAACAAAACTGACTTAGACACTTAATAATAATAATTAATCACTGAATTCTCGTCAGAAAAAAAACCAAAAGGCTGGTGGCATCTGAAACAGGATGGAGGCAACCAGGAGTGCGAGGGACAAGGGCTGGACTTAACTGAACACGGCTGGAACGGCGTGAGGTGACCTGGAACTCGTCAGAACGGCAATAGGTGCGTCAGAATTGGATGGGTAGTAGCAGAATTGGTGGCATCTTCATGTTATATATATATATATTCCTGGTTCTAGTATCTGTTTTTTAGGACGGGATGGTTCTCGAGATGGATATTGCTTAAGATACAGAACCGTCCCGAAAGAAAAAATACGTGATAGAACGTGACGGGAAAAGTTAAAGCAATGGATTTTTCTCAGTCCCAATTCTTTCGTGACAAGACTTATGTTCTGGTCGGGAATCTCCGAGTCCCATGAGCAGCCCTACTAAACACATATAAAGTTAAATCAGTAAACTTCTAAACCCCATAATGCCTAAATACATAAAGCATTAAACCGCTAAATACTACTTAATAATTAATAAATCTATTTTTTATTTCTATTTATTATATTTTTAAATATTCATTGTAATTATTTATTAGTGTATTTATTTAGAAATATTTATTACAAAATAAATTATGAGTGAGACAAATATAATTTAAATAATATATTATTTATCTAATAAATATATACGCTTGTAAAAGAAGTATAAATTTAAAAATTAAAAATTATTATCATGTAATATAAGTTACTTTAATTTTGAATCAATTTAGGTTTTGTAAATATTTTTTAATTAATATCTATCTTAATATTAATAGTTTATAAATTTAATTTTTGATCATTATTATAATCTCTATCCTAACGAAAAAACCTCTAAACACTTAAATCATTAGACTGGTATACATTAATATTAAATCATAAATCTCATTTTAATTTTTATTCAGTATAATTTTAAATTTTTATTTTAATTATTTATCAATTTATTTTATAGAAATATTAATTACAAAATAAATTATTAGTGAGACGGATCTAATTTAAATTAAACCGGTATCCCTAAATAATAAATAATAAATCTCATTTTTTTCATTATAATTTTAAATATTCATTTTAATTATTTATTAGTTTATTTATATATAAATATTAATTATAAAATAAATTGAGTTATCCAAATATAATTTATATAGATTATTTTTCATCAAAAAATTATTGATAAACTTTTTAAAATTAAAAAAAATTTCAAAACAAAAAAGTATTATATAGTAATATTATTTTCTTTTCTTCTGAATCATTTTAGGTTTTGTAATTATATATTAATTGATATCTATCTTATTAATAATAGATTATTAATTTATTTTTTGATCATTATTAGAAAATTTATCAATAAAATTGTTTTTATTGAATTTATAAGATATATAAATATAATGATTATTATAACTAAATATTGTATTCTTATTTAAAAAAATTTAAAAATAATTATATTTTCAAAGGTTATAACCTTTGAAAATATCAAAAAATAAAAAAATAAATTTTTTAATTTTTTAATAAAACCTATAAACAACTAAATACATACACATGTAAATCAGTAAACTCCTAAACCTCATAATTCCTAAATACATAAACCATTAAACAACTATATACTACTTAATAATTAATAAATCTAATTTTTATTTCTATTTATTATAATTTTAAATATTCATTTTAATTATTTATTAGTTTATTTTTATAGAAATATTTATTACAAATTAAATTATGAGAGCGACATATATATTTTAATTACTTTGTTTTTAATCAAAAAATATATATGCTTATAAATGAAGTAAAAATTTAAAAATTAAAAGTTATTATCCAGTAATATATTTTACTTTTATTTTGAATCAATTTGGGTTTTGTAAATATTTTTTATTTAATATCAATCTTTTTATTAATAGTTTATTAATTTAAATTTTGATCATTATTATATTATCTATCAATAAAATTGTTTATATTAAATTTATATGATATATAATAATTAATATTATTATGACTAAATATTGTATTCACATTTCAAAAAATTTTAAATATTATTATATTTTCAAAGGGTATAACCTATGAAAATGAGAAAAAATTACAAATTTTTTTTTGTTATTTTATTGTTTAAATAAAACCTATAAACTACTAAATGCCTAAAAACATAAATTGCTAAACTTCTAAATGACAAAACCTTTAAATACTAAAACTATTAAACAAATGTACATTAATAACAAATCATAAATCTCAATTTAATTTTTATTAAGTATAATTTTAAATTTTTATTTTAATTATTTATAAGTTTATTTTTATCAAAATATTAATTAAAAAATAAATTATTAGTGAGACAGATCTACTTTAAATAATTTATTTTTCATCAAAAAAAATATATATCCTTATAAAAAGAGGCAGAATTTTAAAAATAAAAATTTATTATTTATTAATATATTTTATTTTTGTTTTGAATCATTTTAGATTTTGCAATTATATTTTAATTTTTTTCAATCTTATTAATAATAGTTTATTAATTTTTTATTGATCTTTATTATAATATCTTTTAATATATTTTTTATATTGAGTTTACATTATATATAATTATTAAGATTATTATTACTGAATATTATATTAACATTTTAAAAAAATTAAAAATTATTATATTTACAATGGTTATAACCTTCAAAAATTAAAAAAAAATCAAAAAATTAAATTTTTTATTTTTTCATTCTTTAAATAAAAACTATAAATCACTAAAGACCTAAAAACTTAAATCACTAAACCCCAAAACACCTAAATACTTAAACCATTAAATTAGTATATCCTGAATTATAAATAATAAATCTCTATCTTCTTAGTATTCATTATAATTTTAAATATTCATTTTAATTATTTATTAGTTTATTTTTATAGAATTATAAATTAAAAATAAATTATGAGGAAGACAAATATAATTTAAATAATTTACTTTTAATAAAAAGAAATATAAACTTATAAAAAGAAGTAAAACATCAAAAATATTATTATTTAGTAATATATTTTATTTTTATTTTGAATAAATATATGTTTTGCAAAAATATTTTAAATAAAATATTTCTTATTAATAATAGTTTAATAATTTATTTTTTGATCAATAATATAATATCTATCAATATAATTGTTTATATTTAATTTACATGATATATAATTATTATAAATAAGATAGATATTATTTATAATATATTTGCAAAACTTAAATTTATACAAAATCAAAGTAAAATAAATTAATAAATAATAATGTTTTTGATGTTTTGCTTCTTTTTATAAGTTTATATTTTTGTTCTTAAAAGTATATTATTTAAATTATATTTGTCTTCCACATAATATATTTTGTAATATATAATTCTATAAAAATAAACAAAAAAATAATTAAAATAAATATTTAAAATTATAATGAATACAAATAAAAGTGAGATTTATTATTTATTATTCAGGATATATAGTATTAATGGTTTAGGTATTTTGGTGTTATTGGGTTTAGTGATTTATAGTTTTTATTTAAAAAATGAAAAAAGAAAAAATTAATTTTTTGATTTTTTTTAATTGTTCTAGGTTATAACCTTTTGAAAATTATTAAGTTTTAATTTTTTATAAATGTGAATATAATATTTAGTTATAATAATCTTAATAATTATATATAATGTAAACTCAATATAAATAATTTTATTAAAAGATATTATAATAATGATCAATAAAAAATTAATAAACTATTATTAATAAGAATGATATAAATTAAAATATAATTGCAGAATCTAAAATGATTCAAAATCAAAATTAAAAATATTACTAAATAATAAATTAGCTATTTCTTACTAATAATTTGTTTTGTAATTAATATTTCTATAAAAATAAACTGATAAATAAAATAAAAATTTAAAAGTATACTGAATAAAAATTAAAATGAGATTTATGATTTATTATTAATATATACCAATTTAATAGTTTAAGTATTTAGAAGTTTTGTTGTTTAGGAGTTTAATGATTTATGTTTTTAGGCATTTAGTGGTTTATAGGTTTTATCTAAACAATAAAATAAAAAAAATTGTAATTTTTTGTCATTTTCATAAGTTATAACCTTTGAAAATATAATAATATTTAACATTTTTTGAAATGTGAATACAATATTTAGTTATAATAATTTTAATAATTATATATCATATAAATTCAATATAAATAATTTTATTGATAGATATTATAATAATGATCAAAAAATAAATTAATAAACTATTAATAATAAGAAAGATTTTAATTAAAAAATATTTACAAAACCCAAATTGATTCAAAATTAAAGTAAAAAATTAACTGGATAATAATTTTTAATTTTCAAAATTTTACTTCTTTTATAAGCGTATATATTCTTTTTGATTAAAAATAAATTATTTAAATTATATTTGTCGCACAAATAATTCATTTTGTAATAATTATTTCTATAAAATAATCTTATAAATAATTAAAATGAATATTTAAAATAATAATAAATTGAAATAAAAATTAGATTTCTTAATTATTAAATAGTATATAGCAGGTTAATGGTTTATGTATTTAGGCATTACGTGCCTTAGGAGTTTACTGATTTAACTGTGTATGCATTTAGTGGTTTATAGGTTTATAGGTTTTATTTTTATTATTTTTTGATATTTTCTAAGGTTATAAAATTTTAAAATATAATAATTTTTAAATTTTTTTTAAATGTAAATCAAATATTTACATATAATAATCATTATATTTATATATCATATAAATCAATATAAACAATATTATTGATAAATATTCTAAAAATGATCAAACAATAAATTAATAATTTATTATTAATAAGATAGATATCAATTAAAATATAATATAAAAACCAAAAATGATTCAAAAGAAATAAAAATATATTACTATTTAATAATTTGTTGTTCTAAATTTTTTTTTCTTTTAAAAAGTGTACCCATATTTTTTTGATTAAAATTAATTTATATAAATTATATTTGTCTAACTTATAATTTATTTTATAATTAATATTTATATAAAAATAAACAAATAAATAATGAAAATGAATATTTAAAATTATAATGAAAAAAAATATATTGCGATTTATTCGTTATTATTTTGGGTATACCAGTCTAATTTAAATTAGATCTGTCTCACTAATAATTTATTTTGTAATTAATATTTCTATCAAAATATACTGATAAATAATTAAAATAAAAATTTAAAATTATACTGAATAAAAATTAAAATGAGATTTATGAATTATTATTAATGTATACCAGTTTAATATTTTAAGTATTTAGAGGTTTTTTCGTATATGACATTAGCGATTTATGTTTTTAGGCATTTAGTGGTTTATAGGTTTTTTTAAACAATGAAATAAAAAAAATTATTTTTGATATTTTTTCACATTTTGAAAGTTTATAACCTTTGACAATATAATAATTTAAATATTTTTTAAAAATATGAATATAATATTTAGTAATAATAATCATTATAATTATATATAATATAAACTAAATATAAACAATTTTATTCATAGATATGATATCAATTATCAAAAAATAAATTAATATGTTATTATTATTATTATGGATATAAATTAAAATATAATTGCAAAACCTAAATTTATTCAAAATCCAAGTAAAATTTATTACTAAATAAAAATTTTTGTTTTTTAGTTTTTGCTTATTTTTATAAGCTATTATATTTTTTTGATGAAAAATAAATTATTTAAATTATATTTGTATCACTCATAATTTATTTTGTAATTAATATTTTAATAAATTATTTAAATTATATTTAAGGTTTACGAGTTTAAAGGTTTAAGTATTTAGGAGCTTTTGTGATTAGGAGTTTAGATGTTTAAGTGTTTAGGCATTTAGTGGTTTATAAGTTTTATTTAAACAATGATATAGCAAAAAATTTATTTTTATTATTTTTTTAAATTTTTGAAGATTATATCCTTTGAAAATATAATAATTTTTAAATTTTTTTCAAATGTAAATATAATTTTATTTATAATAATCTTCATAATTATAATTCATTTAAATTCAATATAAAAAACTATATTGCTAGATATTATAACTATGATCAAAAAATAAATTAATAAACTATTATTAATAAAATAGTTATTATTTAAAAAGTATTTGCAAAATCTAAATTTAATAAAATCAAAGTAAAATATATTACTAAATAATAATTTTTTTTAATGTTTTGCTTTTTTTATAAGTTTATATTTTTGTTATTAAAAATAAATTATTTAAATTATATTTGACTTACTCATAATTTATTTTGTAATTTATAATTCTATAATAATAAACTACTAAATAATTAAAATGAATATTTAAAATTATAATGAATACAAAAAAAATTGATATTTATTATTTATTATTCAGGATATACCGATTTAATGGTTTAAGTATTTAGGTGTTTTGTGGTTCAGGAGTTTAGTGATTTAATTGTTTAGACCTTTAATGATTTTTAGTTTTAATTTAAAGAATGAAAAAACAAAAAATTTAATTTTTTGATTTTTTTTAATTTTAGAAGGTTGGAACCATTGAAAATATAATAATATTTAATTTTTTTTAAATGTGAATATAATATTTAGTTATAATAATCTTAATAATTATACATAATGTAGACTCAATATACATAATTTTGTTAATAGATATTATATTAATGATCAATAAATAAATTAATAAACTTGTATTTAAAAGATTGATATAAATTAAAATATAATTGTAAAATCTAAAATGATTCAAAATAAAACTAAGATATATTAATAAATAATAATTTTTTATTTTTAAAATTTTGCCTCTTTTTATAAACATTTTTTTTGATGAAAAATAAATTATTTAAATTATATATGTCGCAATGATAATTTATTTTTAATTACTATTTATATAAAAATAAACTAATAAATAATTAAAATTAATATTTAAAATTATAATGAATACTAATAAAACTGAGATTTATGATTTATTATTTAGACTATACTAATTTAATGTTTTAAGTATTTATGAGCTTCGGGGTTTAGGAGTTTAGTCATTTTAGTGGTTTATAGGTTTTATATAAAAAATAAAATAACAAAAAATTTATTTTTGTTATTTTTACTCATTTTTGAAGGTTATAACGTTTGAAAAATTAATAATTTTTAATTTTTTTTTGAAAAGTGAATATAATATGAAGTTATAAAAATCATAATAATTATATATCATATAAATTCAATATAAACTATTTTATTGATATTTATTATATTAATGATCATAAAAATGTAATAACGAATTATTAATAAGATAAATATTGTTTAAATTATATTTGCAAAACCTAAAATTACTCAAAATCAAAGTTAAATATTTTAATAAATATTAATTTTAAATTTTTAAATTTTTGTATCCATTTATAAGGGTATATATTTTTTTGATGAAAAATACTTTATTTAAATTATATTTGTCTCACTAATTATTTATTTTTTAATTTATATTTTTATAAAATTAAAATAATAAATAATTAAAATGTATATTTAAAATTATAATGAATACTAAAAAAATGAGATTTATGATTTCTTATTTATGGTATAACTATTTAATTGTTTAAGTTTTTTGTGGTTTTGGGGTTAAGGAGTTTATCGATTTATATGTTTACACATTTTCGTGTTTATAGGTTTTATTTAATCAATGAAATAAAAAAAAATTTGTTTTTATGAATTTTAGTGATTTTCAAAGGTTAAGACCTTTAAAAATATAATAATTTTTAATAGTTCTAAAATATGAATACAATACTTAGTTATAATAATCTTAATAATTATATTTGTTGTAGATTCAATATAAAAAAATGTATTAATATATATTATAAAAATGATCAAAAAATAAATTAATAAACAATTATTTAATAAGATAGATATTAATTAAAATATAATAGCAGAACCCAAAATAATTCAAAATCAAAGTAAATTATATTACTAAATAAAATTTTAAATATTTGAAATTTTGTTTATTTTTATAAGCTTATTTTTTTTTCATTAAAAATAATTTATTTAAATTATATCTGTCTTACTCATTATTTATTTTGTAAGTAATATTTCTATAAAAATAAACTAAAAAATAATTAAAATGAATATTTATAATTATAATGAATACAAATAAAAATGAGATTTATTATTTATTATTTAGGTTATATATGTTTAATGGTTTAAGTATTTAGGGGGTTTTGGTGTTTGGGAGTCTAGATATTTAAATGTTTAGGCATTTAGTGGTTTATAAGTTTTATTTAAATAATAAAATAATAAAAAACAATTTTTTGATTTTTTTATCATTTTTGAAGGTTATAACCTTTGAAAATATAATAATTTTTAAATTTTTTTCAAATGTAAATATAATATTTAGTTATAATAACTTAATAATTATATGATATTTTAATTGAATATAAGTAATTTTATTGTTCGATATTATAAAAATGATCAAATAATAAATTAATAAACTATTATTAATAAGATTGATCGCAATTAAAATATAATTGCAAAACCTATATATAATGATTCAAAATCAAAGTAAAATATATTACTAAATAATATTTTTTTGTTTTTAAATTTTTACTTCTTTTTATATGCTTATTTTTTTTTGATTAAAAATAAATTAATAAAATTATATTTGTCTCACTCATTATTTATTTTTTGATTGATATTTCTATAAAAAATAAACTAATAAATAATTAAAATGAATATTTAAAATTATAATGAATACAAATTAAAATGAGATTAATGATTTATTATATATGGTATACCGGTTTAATGATTTGATTATTTAGGAGTTTTGTCATTTAGGAGTTTAGCAATTTATGTTTTTAGGCATTTAGTGGTTTATAGGTTTTATATATATAAAGAAATTTAAAATTTATTTTTGATTTTTTCTGATTTTCAAAGGTTATAACCTTTGAAAATAAAATAATTTTTAAAATTTGTTAAAATGTGAATACAATGTATAATTATATTAATCATACTAATTATATATCATATGAATTCAATATAAATAATTTTAATGATAGATATTATAATAATGATCAAAAATAAAATTAATAAACTATTATTAATAATATAAATATTAATTTAAATATATTTACATAACACAAAATGATTCAAAATCAAATCAAAATATATTACTAAATAATAATATTTAATTTTTAAAATTTTCCTTCTTTTTATAAGCTTATATTTTTTTTTTATTAAAATAAATTATTTAAATAATATTTGTCTCACTCGAAATTTATTTTGTAATTAATTTTTCTAAAAAATTAAATTATAAAAATTAAAATGAATATTTAAAATTATAATAAATAGAAATAAAAATGAGATTTATTATTTATTAAGTAGTATATAGCTATTAAAAGGTTTATGTATTTAGGGGTTTCGGGGTTTATGAGCATACTGATTTAAATAATTAAGCATTTAATGAACTATAAGTTTTATTTAAAAAATGATATAAAAAATAATTTATTTTTATTATTTTTTCTCATTTTCTAAGGTTATAACCTTTGAAAATATAATTATTTTTAAATTTTTTTCAAAAGTGAATTCAATATTTAGTTATAATAATCATTATATTTATATATCATATAAATTCAATATAATCAATTTTATTGATAAATATTCTAATAATGATCAAAAAATAAATTAATAATATATTATTAATAAGGTAGATAACAATTAAAATATAATTACAAAAACTAAAATAATTCAAAGCAATGCAAAATATATTACAATATAATAATTTTTTGTTGACTTTTTTTTTATTTTAAAAAGTTTATCTATATTTCTTGATTAAAAATAATTTATATAAATTATATTTGTCTAACTCAAATTTTTTTTGTAATTAATATTTATATAAATATAAGCTAATAAATAATTAAAATGAATATTTAAAATTATAATTAAAAAAATGAGATTTATTATTTATTATTTTGGCTATACCAGTCTAATTTAAATTAGATCTGTTTTACTAATAATTTATTTTGTTTTTAATATTTCTATAAAAATAAACTGAAAATTAATTAAAATAAAAATTAAAAATTATACTGAATAAAAATAAAATGATATTTCTGATTTTTATTATTGTATACTAGTTTAATGGTTTAAGTATATAGAGGTTTTGATTTTTAGGAGTTTAGCGATTTAGGTTTTTAGGCATTTAGTGGTTTATAGGTTTTATTTAATCAATAAAATAACAAAAAAAAATTTAATTTTTTCTCATTTTTATAGGTTATAACCTTTGAAAATATAATAATATTTAAAATTTTTTGAAATGTGAATACAATATTTAGTTATAATAATATTAGTAATTGAATATGATATAAATTCAATATAAATAATTTTATTGATAGATATTATAATAATGATCAAAAAATAAATTAATAAACTACTAATAATAAGATAGATATTAATTAAAAAATATTTACAAAACCCAAATTGATTCAAAATTAAAGTAAAATATATTACTGGATAATAATTTTTTATTTTTAAATTTTTACTTCTTTTATAAGCGTAAATACTATTATTGATTAAAAATAAATTATTTAAATTATATTTCTCGCACTCATAATTTATTTTGTCATAAATATTTTTTTAAAAATTAACTAATATAAAATTAAAATAAATATTTAAAATTATAATAAATAGAAATAAAAATTAGATTTATTAATTTTTTTTTTTTTGGAAAATTTGTTTTATTATAATCAAAGCCCTCTCTTTTGGCGGAGGAATACCATTTTTACAAACTATAATCTACCCTTTCCCCTTTTACACCCATCCTTTAATCAACAAACAAAATAAAACAAAAACAAATAAGCTTTCAATAATGCATTTTTGGTATTTGCTCTTTATTAAACTTTGCTGGAGATTGCTGTTTGCGTGGAGTTATTCCAGTAGTTGTATCATCCTGTCTTCTATTCTGGATGTAGCCATTCGTGTTGTGTATGCTTAAAGTATAAACTTTTAAGCTTCAATTTGAGACTGGAAGGATATCTTTTCAAATCTTATATGTTGTCAATCTTTGCAGCTTTAATTCCTGTGCTTTCTTCAATTGTTTGAATCTTTCTCAGCACGTGTTGAGGTCAGCCGTTTTACATTTTGACACTTAACATACAGACTTTATCCACTTACAGACTAGCCTAAGAAAGCTCTAAAAACCAGCTATTCAGGGCATGCAGATCCTTTTTACATACTCTTTAAACCAGGGATTAACATAGAGCTTCAACTATTCTGATCTTTAGGTATTTCCAGACTTTAAATTTGCCAAAAAGAGAATTCTACAGTTTCCAAGTTATTTCTTACCCTCTTGAATAAAGCATTTTGATCGATGAGTGTCTCATTGCTTTCTCCTTTTTTCCAGCTTCCATACTCTATCAGCCTTTCCTTATTGTGTTCTCCTTTATAGGACAGATTTTTTTTAACAGACAGATTCAAAACCTATCAAACAACGCACAAAACAAACAAACAAAAGTATAAACATCCAGCAGCCATCTTTTTATCAGCTCTATTATTGTCGTCTTCCACCTTGCGTCTGTCAAACAAAGAAAAAACAAGAAAGACATAGTCCTATTCGCGCAATCCACTTATGCACATTCCTTCTTCCATGTCCATTACTGCTGTTGCTTTCTTCTTGCTGTACCTGGATCTATTAGACTGCAAAACACAAACTAGTACAATACTTATAGCCACATATATCTAAACCCTTTAATCCACTCCACAGGACCAGGGTGGATACCCGGGTTAAGGCTATACTTTAATTGTTCGAATGTATGGATATTCCATCTTATCCATTCTTTATATACCCTTGTATCTATCAGGGATCGAATCCTTTATATATTCACCATGTTTATTATTTTTCCCTTCTTTAGCAAGTTTATCTGCTAAAGCATTTGCTTCCCTGTATATATGTTTGATAAAAGCATTTAACGATAATGCTAGATGGCCGATCTCTTCTAATTCATCTTCGTATTTCCATAAAGTCTTTTTTTTTATTTACCATATCTACCACAGTTTTAGAGTCTGACTGAATTTATATATTTCTTAGTCCTCTAGTGAGACAGGCCCTCAAACCATCTCTTAATGCTAAGATTTCTACATGAAGTGCATAAGAGGCTTTGTAACTCCTTGAAAAGGCTAAAATGAGGTGACCTCTAGAATTTCTAATCACTCCTCCTCCTCCTAAGCCTATATTTCAATCAAAACTACCATCGGTATTTAAGGAGAGCCTATCTAATGGTGGTTTTTCCCACTTAACTCCTATAATTTTTTGAGATCTTTTCTTAGTAACCGTAAGATTCCAAAAATATAAAATATCATTATTTAGAAAATTAGTCTGGACTATTATCGGGCATGCTTCTGAAGTACTTATTAATTCTCTCTTTATAGCTTTCCAGATGTCTTCCACCGACATTCTCTTACCTTCATATCTACTGTTATTCTGGCCTTCCATATACACCAAATAGCAATTTGAGGTATATTATTTTTAACCCATTTTTGTAATGAGTTTCTCGTGTACGCTATATACCATTTTTGAAGTCTATTTCTAAGAGGGATACATTCGTGCTTTATACCCATTTCTAATTCTAATCTTTTCCAAATTTCTAAAGCTATCTTTCCTTGTGAAAATAAATGATCTATCGATTCAATTTCCTGAAAATAGCATTCACACCTAGAGGGAAGTTGAATACCTTTCTTTTTTATATTTACATCTATTGGAAGAATATTAGAGAGAACTTTCTATGTGTTAGTTTTAATTCTTTGAGAGTTATCATTATTCCAGGTCCATTTAAATAGTGTTAGCTCTTCCTTTCTACTTATCACTTTATCTTTGATGGTTTTGATAGAGAATTTTCCATCTACACTCAATGTCCATTTCCAGCCACTTTTAGTGAACTTAGAATATTTTTCTACTATCCCTCTTTGTTTAAGCATTTGCATCCACACTTGTGAAGCTTTACTCTTTTTTATTTCTGTGTTCGTATCCCCATCTTTGCAATATTTGGCCCTTATAAATTCTGCCCATAAACTATTATTTTCTTTAAGCCTTCACCATCTTTTACAAGCCCAAGCTTTGGCGAGATCATTCAAATCTATAAAACCCAACCCTGCTTCCTGTTTTAGGAAAACAGAGATCTTTCCATTTTTTCCAGTGAAGCTTACTTTTACCTTTATATGTCCCCCACAGAAAACAAGCCATTTCTTTTTCAATTCTTTTTTTATCAATGGCTGGTAATGAGTGATCATTAGGTTTTGCATGACTATGCTTTGAAGTACATGTGTGATTAAAGTTATCATGCCGCTCATAGATAGCATTTCAACCTTCCATCCTGCAATTTTATTTTTGATCTTTTCGAGTAAGAATTCCAAGTATTCTAACTTAACTTTTCCTACATATAAAGGGCATCCCAGATATTGAATTGATCCTTTTTTTGCGAGAAACCTGTTATACTTTGTACTCTATCTCCTAAACTCATAGGAGCTTTTTTAGCTATCATAAAATGACACTTTTTGCTGTTTATTTTTTGACCTGTTTCTTCCTCCATTACTCTCAACAAATTCATCAGGTTTCGAAGGGATCTAGCACTACCATTAGTGAAGATTACCACATCATCTGCATATGCAAGACAACTCACCAGGGGAGTACCTTTGGTTGGTTGATGGCACCTATTTCACCTGTGCAAATTTTGTCTTTGAGATTGACAATAAAGAGCTCTAAATAAATATTAAAGAGTGAGGGAGAAAGAGGGTCACCTTGTCTTAGTCCTCTAAGCGGCTTGATATCTCTTCCTAGTTCCCCGTTTACTAGAATTTTAATCCATGAGCTTGATATACATCTGTATATCAAGTCTATCTAGGTCTCCGAGAAACCCATCTTTCTCATGGTGAAACAGAGGACATTCCATTCTACTTTATCGAAAGCTTTAGATAAGTCTAATTTTATTAATACATTATGTCCTCTAACTTTTTTGCCTATATCTTTAATCATTTCTTTAGCTAAGCAAATATTTTCCATTATAAGTCTGTTTTTCATGAAGCCTGATTGCTCTTTCCAAATAATTTTAGGAAGGACATAAGTTAATCTGTTTTGCAATAATTTAGATAGAATCTTATAAATAGAATTACATAGACTTATAGGTCTAAAATCATCTGCCTTTTGAGGATTGTCTGTCTTGGGAATTAGCACCATATATGTGCTACTCCATTTCTTGCCTATTTCTGCTACATTAAAAATCCAATAAATGGCATTGAGAAGATCAGATTTTATGATAATCCAGCATTTTTGGTAGAACTCATTGTTCCATCCATATGGGCCCGGGGCACTATTTGGGTCCAGGCTGAAAACAACCATTTTAAGCTCTTCTTCATCTGGGAATTTAATAAGGGTATCATTCTCTTCTCTGGTAATGTTACAGTCTATTTTATGTATAAGTTCAACACCTCTCAAGGATGTATCCCCTATAAATTGATTTTCAAAGTATTCATCAAAATGCTTTTTAATTTCTGTGTTATCATCTATCCAGGTATTATTACTATTTTTATACCTTTTATTCTTTGTTTCTGTATTCTTATTTTAGCTGCTCTCTGAAAAAATTTTGTGTTTTTATCTCCTTCTTTTAGCCATTTATTTTAGCTTTTTGTTTCCAAAAAATTTCCTCCATGAGGAGTTTTAATTTTAGTTCAGCTTGGGATTTACTAAGTGCTTCTCTACTCTCTTTATTTTGTGATATTTCATGTTCTATCTCTAATTTTTCAGCTTTTTTTTCTGTTTCTATTATATTTTTGTTTATATTACCAAATATATCTCTATTCCATATCTTTAGATTTTTTTACAATCTATTTAGTTTCATATTCCAGATTTGTGCCGGATTACCTGAGACTTCCAGGGACCAAGACTCTTTAACCATATTTATGAATGTATGATGCAAGCACCAAGCATTCTGAAATTTAAAAGGTTTACTGAAGAATTTGATCTGCTCTAAGGTAATTAACAATGGATTGTGATCCGAGCATGTTCTACTTAAATGTCTCACAGCCGTAGATCCATAACTTTCTAACCATTTCACATTGTATAAGACTCTATCTAGTCTTGCCCATATAGTCCCTTTGTTTTTCCTGTTATTGTACCAGGTATATTGTGAGCCTAAAAAGTTAGCTTCCATCAAACTAGTCTTTGATATAGCCTCATTAAAGTGTGAAATGGCTCTAGTGCTAGGAAAATTACCTCCTTTTTTCTCACTGGCATTTCTTATTATGTTAAAATCACCTCCTATTATCCATGGTTTGTTCAAACTTGATATTTTAGCCATACTATTCCAAAGCTCCTTTCTACCTTCTTTAGTATATTTAGCATAGACTACCGTGATTACTTCATCTCGAGCATTATCTAGACTAAAATTGATTATTTGATCCGTCTCCTCCAATATATTTATATTAAATTTATTTTTCCAAAATACCTAAATTTTACTATTTTTATTAGAAAATGCATTCTCAAAGCCCAGGACTCCCTTTTATTGATCTATTTGAACCTTATTCACCATAGGTTCAGCAAGCATTATAAGAGAAGAATTATATAATTTTATCATTTTTTTAATTCTTTTTATTTTGGAAGGGTTTGCAATACCCCTAACATTTCAGTAAAAGAATTTAAACATTATGGTTAGTTTTAGTCTGAGATCTAGTATTGCACTTTGAATCATATGTTCTATTTAGGTGTTTTTTCCTGTTTCTTGGCTTTTTTATAGCACTAGTATTTTCTGTTTTGTCTTCTTTCCACGCCCTCCCTAGTTGTATGGCCATAATTTTTATTTCTTCCAAGGCCCATTCCCTGTTGCCCATTTTATTCTTATATCTATGTATATCGATATCATCCTTTGTGGATTTTATGCATTCATTTTCTTCCTCTCCCTTGTTTAAGTTTATACTACTTCGCACCTCTATTTCCTCATCCGAGATATTAACTTCTTCCATTGCCCATTTCCTACTCTCCTCCCTTCTAATTCTGTTATCAAACCTGCTGCCCCGAAACCTTTTGTTTATTTCTGCAATTTTCATAATTAAATCATGTCTTTTATTTCTATCCTCTCCATCTACCTCTTCCTTCTCTTCTATCCTAGGAGGGACATCTTCGGTTAGTTCCAGGCTAGTTCCCTCATCGTTTAATTTCTGCTCAAGAGCCATGGTGTTTTTTATTCTGTATTGTACTATTTCCTTCTCCTTCCCTGTAAAGTCTGTATACTGCCTATCTTCTTCATGCTTTTTTTTGACAATACAGTGATCACAACCATGTCTAAGCTTCTTACAGTATGTGCAATAGTGAGGGAGGGTCTATGGAATTACATCTTGCCAGAAACCAATTTCCATTCTTAGAGCCTATCCATATTCGCTGAGGAATATGATTCAACAAGTTGACTTCTATGCACAGCCGAGCAACACTCGGGCAAGAGAGAGTAGTAGTGGCACCATCAAGAAGAAGAGGGGTGCCGACTGCTTGTGCAATGTGATAGAGAGCAAATTTATCAAACAAGTGAATGGGGAGCATGAGAAGGAGGAACCATACCGGGGCCAATGGGGATTCCTGCTTGGTTGAAAAGTCGGGTGTCCATCTGAAAGCTCGCATGGGGTAGCCGATGATATACCAAACTCCTTTCAACCAGATTCTATGGAAGTCCTCTTCTGTAAAGAGCTGCACGTGGATGTGCTTCGCATCCAAGACTCCTATTTTTATCAGGCCTTTGAGCTTCAAGGAAGCATAGAATGCCTTTATATCTTCAACGCGAGGATGCCCGTGTGAGAATTTGCCCACCAGTGTATATTAGTGAGCTTCAGTGAGGGAATCCATGTTTGTCGGGGAAAAATCTATCGAGGGTTCCCCGATTTTTTCCCGAAAACTTCCGAAGAAGATGATGAATGAAGTGCGGTCTTTATAAAATGTTGAGAAAATGATTTCCTATTCATTAAGAAATCTGCTTGCTCCATTTTTGCTTGATAATGGCTACTTCTTCACTGAAAATTGTTGTTTCTCTCTCTAAAAATTGTGTTTTTCTCTCTAGCTTGAGAGAGCAATTCAAAGAGATAATTAGATTTATTAATTATTCATTAGTATATAGCGGTTTAATGGTTTATGTATTTAGGCATTACGGGGTTTAGGAGTTTACTGATTTAATTGTGTATGTATTTAGTGGTTATAGGTTTTATTTAAAAAATAAATAACCAAAAAATTTATTTTTATTAATTTTTGATATTTTCAAATGTTATAACATTTGAAAATATAATAATTTTTAAATTTTTTTCAAAAGTGAATTCAATATTTAGTTATAATAATCATTATATTTATATATCATATAAATTTAATATAAACTATTTTATTGATAAATATTCTAATAATGATCAAAAAATAAAGTAATAATCTATTATTAATAAGATAGATATCAATTAAAATATAATTACAAAACCTAAAATGATTCAGAAGGAAAGCAAAATATATTACTATATAATAAATTTTTGTTTTAAAATTTTTTCTACTTTTTAAAAGTTTATCTATATTTTTTGATGAAAAATAATTTATATAAATTATATTTGTCTAACTAATAATTTATATTGTAATTAATATTTAATAAAAATAAACGAATAAATAATTAAAATGAATATTTTAAAATTAAAATTAAAAAAATAATATTAAGATTTATTATTTATTATTAAGGGTATTCCAGTTTAAAAGGATTATCTATTTAGGGTTTTCGAGATTTCAAAGTTATTGACTTAAGTGTTTAGGTATTTAGTGGTCTATAAGTTTTATTTAAACAATGATATAACAAAAAAATTATTTTTATTTTTATTTCTAATTTTTGCAAGGTTATAACCTTTGAAAATATAAAAATTTCTAAATTTTTTTCAAATGTAAAAATAAAATTTAGTTATAATAATCTTAATAAATATAAGTCATTTAAATTCAATATAAATAATCACATTGCTAGATATTATAATAATGATCAATAAATAAATTAATATACTATTATTAATAAGATAGATATTATTTAAAATATATTTGCAAAATCTAAATTTATTCAAAATCAAAGTATATAATACTAAATAATAATTTTTTTTAATATTTTTCTTTTTTTATAAGTTTATATTTTTGTTATTAAAAATAAATTATTTAAATTATATTTGTCTTCCTCATAATTTATTTTGTAATTTATAATTCTATAAAAATAAACTAATAAATAATTAAAATAAATATTTAAAATTATAATGAATACAAATAAAATTGAGATTTATTATTTATTATTTGAGATATATAGGTTTAATAGTTTAAGTATTTAGGTGTTTTGGGGTTTAGTCATTTAAGAGTTTATGCCTTTTGTGATTTTATCTAATTTTTGAAGGTTATAACCTTTGAAAATATAATAATTTTTAATTTTTTTTAAAATGTGAATATAATATTTAGTTATAATAATCTTGTTAATTATATATAATGTAAAATGAATATAAATAATTTTATTAATATATATTATAATAATGATCAACAAATAACTTAATAAACTAATATTAATTAGAATGATATAAATTAAAATAAAATTGCAAAATTTAAAATTATTCAAAATTAAATTAAAATAAATTACAAAATAATAATATTTTGTTTTAAAAATTTTGCCTCTTTTTATGATCTTATATTTTTTTGATGAAAAATAAATTATTTAAATTATATCCGTCTCACTAATAATTTATTTTGTAATTAATATTTCAATAAAAATAAACTGATACATAATTAAAATGAATATTTAAAATTATAATAAATACTAATAAAAATGAGATTTATTATTTATTATTTATTATTTAAAGTATACTAATTTAAAGGCTTATGTATTTATGGGCTTCGGGGTTGAAGAGTTTAGTCATTAAGAATTTAGGTATTTTGTGGTTTATAGATTTTATTTAAAAAATCTAATAACAAAAAAATTATTTTTTTATTTTTTCTTATCTTCAAAGGTTATAACCTTTGAAAACTTAATAATTTTTAAATTTTTTTAAAATATAAAAATATTATTTTGTTATAATAATCTAAATAATTATATATTATGTAAATTCAATATAAATAATTTTTTTTATAGATATTATGATGACGATAATAAAATAAATTAATAAACTATTATTAATATGATAGATATTAAATAAAATTTATTTGCAAAACCTAAAATGATTCAAAATCAAATTAAAATATATTAATAAGATAGATATTAAATAAAACTATTATTAATAAGATAAAATATACAGGTTTAAAATATTATATATTTAGGAGTTTTGGGATTTAAGAATTTAGTGATTTAAGTGTTTAGGCATTTAGTAGTTTATAGGTTTTATTTAAAAAATAAAATAACAAAAAAAATTTTTTTGTTATTTGTTCTCATTTTTGAAACTATAACAATTTTTAAATTTTGTTTAAATGTGAATACTATATTTAGTTATGATAATCTTAATAATTATATATCATATAAATTCAATATAAATAATTATATTGATATATATTATTATAATGATCATACAAAAGATCAATAAACAAATATTAATAAGATAAATATTGTTTAAAATATATTTGCAAAACCTAAAATGATTCAAAATCAACGTGAAATAATTTACTAATATAATTTAATTTTAAATTTTTAAATTTTTGTATCCATTTATAAGCTTATATATTTTTTGATGTAAAATAAATTATTTAAATTATATTTGTCTAATAATTAATTTATATTTCTATAAAAATAAACTAATAAATAATTAAAATGTAATGTATAAAATTATAATGAATACTAATAAAAATGAGATTTATGATTTATTAATTAAGGTATACCTATTTAATAGTTTAAGTTTATTGTGGTTTTGGGGTTAATGAGTTTATTGATTTATATGTTTACACATTTAGGTTTTATTTATTGATTTATAGGCTTTATTTATTCAATGAAATAACAAAAAATTTATTTTTTTGAATTTTCGTGATTTTCCAAGGTTATAACCTTTGAAAATATAATAATTTTTTAATAGTTCTAAAATATGAATACAATACTTAGTTATAATAATCTTAATAATTATATTTGTTGTAAATTCAATATAAAAAATTTTATTATTATATATTATTTTGATGATCAAAAAATAAATTAATAAACTATTATTAATAAATATAATATTAATTAAAATATATTTGTAGAACCCAAAATTAATCAAAATCAAAGTAAATTATATTACTAAATAAAATTTTAAATTTTTGAAATTTTGTTTATTTTTATAAGCTTATATTTTTTTTCAAAAAAAATAATTTATTTAAATAATAGTTGTCTCGCTCATTATTTAGTGTGTAATTAATATTTCTATAAAAAAATAAACTAATAAATAATTAAAATGAAAATTTAAAATTATAATGAATACAAATTAAAATGAGATTTATGATTTATTATATGTGGTATACCGGTTTAATGGTTTGATTATTTAGGAGTTTTGTCGTTTAGGAGTTTATCAATTTATGTTTTTAGGTATTTAGTGGTTTATAGGTTTTATTTATATAATAAAAATAAAAAAAAATTTTAGATTTTTTCTGATTTTCAAAGATTATATCTTTTAAAAATAAAATAATTTTAAAATTTTTATAAATGTGAATACTATGTATAATTATCTTATTATTACTAATTATATATCATATAAATTCAATATAAACAATTTTAATGATAGATATTATAATAATGATCAAAAATTAAATTAATAAACTATTATTAATAATATAAATATTAATTAAAATATATTTACATAACACAAAATGATTCATAATTGAATAAAAATATATTACTAAATAATAATATTTAATTTTTAAATTTTCCATCTTTTTATAAGCTTATATTCTTTTATGATTAAAAATAAATTATTTAAATAATATCTGTCTCACTCGAAATTTATTTTGTAATTATTTTTCTAAAAAATTAAACTATAAATAATTGAAATGATTATTTAAAATTATAATAAATAGAAATAAAAATGAGATTTATTATTTATTACGTAGTATATAGATTTTAAAATCTTTATGTATTTAGGGGTTTCAGGGTTTATGATCTTACTAATTTAAGAAAGTAATCTTTTAATGGTCTATAGGGTTTATTTAAAAAATAAAATAAATAAAAATTTATTTTTATTATTTTTTCTCATTTTTTAAGATTTTAACCTCTGAAAATATAATAATTTTTAAATTTTTTTCAAAAGTGAATACAATATTTATTTATAATAATCATAATAATTATATATCATATAAATTCAATATAAACAATTTTATTTATAGATATTCTAATAATTATAAAAAAATAAATTAAAAATGTTTTATGAATAAGATTGATATTAATTAAAATATAATATCAAAACCTAAAATGATTCAAAATCAAAGCAAAATATATTACTAAATAATAATTATTTGTTTTTAAATTTTTATTCTTTTTATAAGCTTATCAATTTTTTGATTAAAAGTAATTTTTATAATTTATATTTTTAACTCATAATTTATTTTATAATTAATACATATATAAAAATAAAAAACTAAACAATCAAAATGAAATTTTAAAATTAAAATGAAAACAAATCAAAATAAAATTTATAAATTATTATTTACGGTATACCGAATTAAAGGATTATTTATATAGAGGTATCGGGATTCTGTAGTTTAGTGATTTAAATGCTTAGGCATTTAGTGATTTATAATTTTTATTTAAACTGTAGAATAATAAAAAAATATATTTTTTTTCACATTTTCAAAGGTTATAACCTTTGAAAATGTGATAATTTTAAAATTTTTTTCAAAAGTGAAGATAATATTTAGTTATAATAATCATTATATTTATATATCATATAAAATCAATATAAACATTCTTATTGATAAATATTCTAATAATGATGAAAAAATAACTTAATAATCTATTATTAATAAGATAGATATCAATTAAAATATATTTACAAAACCTAAAATGATTCAAAAGCAAAGCAAAATATATTACTATATAATAATTTTTTGTTTTGAAATTTTTTTTTTAAGTTTATCTATAATTTTTTGATGAAAAATAATTTACATAAATTATATTTGTGTAACGTATAAATTATTTTGTAATTAATATTTATATAAAAATAAATAAATAAATATTTAAAATGAATATTTAAAATTATAATTAAAAAATAATGAGATTTATTATTTATTATTTAGGTTATACTGGTCTAATTTAAATTAGATCAGTCTTATTAATAATTTATTTTGTAATTAATATTTCTATAAAAATAAACTGAAAATTAATTAAAATAAAAATTAAAAATTATACAGAATAAAAATTAAAATGATATTTATGATTTATTATTAATTTATACTAGTTTATTGGTTTAAATATTTAGAGGTTTTGTCTTTTAGGAGTTTAGCGATTTAGGTTTTTAGGCATTAGTGGTTTATTGGTTTTATTTAACCAATAAAATAACAAAAAATAATTTTGTAATTTTTTCTAATTTTCATAGGTTATAACCTTTGAAAATATAATAATAATTAAAATTTTTTGAAATGTAAATATAATATTTAGTTATAATGATATTAATAATTATATATGATATAAATTAAATATAAATAATTTTATTGATAGATATTATAATAATGATCAAAAACTAAATTAATAAACTATTAATAATAAGATAGATATTAATTAAAAAATATTTACAAAACCGAAATTGATTCAAAATTAAGTAAAATATATTACTGGATAATAATTTTTAATTTTTAAATTTTTACTTCGTTTATAAGCGTATATATATTTTTTGATTAAAAATAAATTATTTAAGTTATATTAGTCGCACTCATAATTTAATTTATAATAAATATTTCTATAAAAATAAATTAATAAACAATTAAAATGAATATATAAACTATAATAAATAGAAATTAAAATTAGATTTATTAATTATTATGTATTATAAAGCAGTTTAATGGTTTATGTATTTAGGTATTACGGGGTTTAGGTGTTTACTAATTTAATTATGTATGCATTTACGGGTTTATAAGTTTTATTTAAAAAATTTAAAAATAAAACATTTATTTTTATTATTTTTTGATATTTTCAAAGGTTATAACATTTGAAAATATAATAATTTTTAAATTTTTTTCAAAAGTGAATTCAATATTTAGTTATAATAATCAAAATATTTATATATCATATTTCAACATAAACAATTTTAGTGATATATATTCTAATAATGATCAAAAAATAAATTAATAATCTATTATTAATAAGATAGATACCAATTAAAATATAATTACAAAACATAAAATAATTCATAAGCAAAGCAAAATATATTACTATATAATAATTTTTTGTTTTGAAATTTTTTTTATTTTAAAAAGTTTATCTATATTTTTTTGATTAAAAATAATTTACATAAATTATATTTGTCTAACTCATAATTTATTTTTTAATTAATATTTATATAAAAATAAAAAATTAATAATTAAAATGAATATTAAAAATTATAATGAAAAAAAAATAAGATTTATTAATTATTATTTACGGTATACCTATTTAATTTATGTTATATCTGTCTCACTAATAATTTATTTTATAATTAATATTTCTATAAAAATAAACTGATAAATAATTAAAATAAAAATTTAAAATTATACTAAATAAAAATTAAAATGAGATTTATGATTTATTATTAATGTATACCAGTTTAATGGTTTAAGTATTTTCAGGTTTTGTCGATTAGGAGTTTAGCGATTTATGATTTTATGCATTTAGTGATTTATAGGTTTTATTTAACTTTAAAAAATCAGAAAAAATAATAAAAATAAATTTTGTGTTATTTCATTTTTAAAATAAAACCTATAGATCATTAAATGCTTACTTACTTAAATCAATAAGCTCATAGACCACGAAACCCCTAAATACATAAACATTTTAACAGCTTTATACTACTTAATAAATAATAAATAATAAATCTCATTTTTATTTATATTTATTATAATTTTAAATATTCATTTTAATTATTTATAGTTTAATTATTTAGAAAAATTAATTACAAAAAAAATTTTAAGTTAGACAAATATTATTTAAATAATTTATTTTTAATCAATAAAAAATAAAAGCTTATAAAAAGAAGGAAATATATGAAAATTAAATATTATTATTTAGTAATATATTTTAATTTGATTTTGAATCATTTTGTGTTATGTAAATATATTTTTATTAATATTTATATTATTAATAATAGTTTATTAATTTAATTTTTGCTCATTATTATACTATCTATCATTAAAATTGTTTAAATTGAATTTATATGATATATAAATAGTAAGATTAATATAATTATACATGGTATTCACATTTCAAAAAATTTAAAAATTATTTTATTTTAAAATGTTATAACCTTTGAAAATCATATAAAATCAAAATTTTTTTTTATTTTTATTATATAAATAAAAACTATAAATCACTAAATGCCTAAAAACATGAATTGCTAAACTCCTAAATGACAAAACCCCTAAATTATCAATACATTAAACCGGTAAATCATATATAATAAATCATAAATCTCATTTTAATATGTATTCATTATAATTTTAAATATTCATTCTAATTATTTATTAGTTTATTTTTTATAGAAATATTAATTGCAAAATAAATAAAGAGAGACAAATATAATTTTAATAATTTATTTTTAATCAAAAAATAAATATAAGCTTATAAAAAGAAGTAAAAATTTAAAAACAAAAAATAATCATTTAGTAATATATTTTACTTTGATTTTGAATCATTATAGAATTTGCATTTATATTTAATTACTATAAATCTTTTTAATAAGAGTTTATTAATTTATTTATTGATCATTAGTATAATATCAATCAATAAAATTACTTATATTGAATTTAAATGTCTTCATAAATATTAAGATTTTTATAACTAAATATTATATATACATTTGAAAAAAAATTAAAAATTATTATATTTTCAAAGTTTATAACCTTAAAAAATGATAAAAAATCACAAAAATAATTTTTTTATTATTTTATTATTTAAATAAAACTTATAAACCACTAAAAGCCTAATCATTTAAATATCTAGACTCCTTAACCCCAAAACACCCTAGATACTTAAACCATTAAACCTATATAACCTAAATAATAAATAATAAATTTCATTATTATTTGTATTCATTATAATTTTAAATATTCATTTTAATTATTTTTTAGTTTATTTTTATAGAAATATTAATTACAAAATAAATAATGAGTGAGACATATAATTTTAATATATTATTTTTTAGAAAAAAAAAATAAGCTTATAAAAATTAACAAAATTTCAAAAATTTAAAATTTTATTTAGTAATATAATTTACTTTGATTTTAAATTATTTTAGGTTCTACAAATATATTTTAATTAATATCTATCTTATTAATAATAGTTTATTGATTTATTTTTTGATCATCAAAATAAAATATATTAATAAAATTTTTTATATTGAATTTACATAAAATATAATTATTAAGATTATTATAACATGATATTGTATTCATATTTTAGAACTATTAAAAAATTATTATATTTTCAAAGGTTATAACCTTTGAAAATCACGAAAATTCTTAAAAATAATTTTTTTGTTATTTCATTGATCAAATAAAACCTATAAACACCTAAATGTGGAAACATATAAATCAATAAACTCCTTAACCCCATAACCACAAAAAACGTAAACCATTAAATAGGTATACCCTAAATAATAAATCATATATCTCTTTTTTATTAGTATTCATTATAATTTTAAATATTCATTTTAATTATTTATCATTTTATTTTTATAGAAATATTAATTACAAAATAAATTATTAGTGAGACAGATATAATTTAAATAATTTATTTTTCATCAAGAAAATATATATGTTATAAAATGAGAAAAAAATTTTAAAATAAAAAATTATTATTTAGTAATATATCTTTTTTTGATATTGAATCATTTTAGATTCTATAATTATATTTTAATTTATATTGTTCTTATTAATACTAGTATATTAATTTATTTATTGATCATTATTATAATATCTGTTAATAAAATTTTTTATATTTAGTTTACATTATATATAATTATTAAGATTATTATAACTAAATATTATATTCACATTTAAAAAAATTGAAATTTATTATATTTTCAAAGGTTACAACCTTCAAAAATTAAAAAAATTCAAAAAATTAAATTTTTTGTTTTTTAATTCTTTAGATAATAACTATAAATCACTAAAGGTCTAAACACTTAAATCAATAAACTCTTAAACCCAAAAACACCTAAATACTTAAACCATTAAACTGGTATATCCTGATTAATAAATAATAAATCTCAATTTTATTTGTATTCATTATAATTTTTAAATATTATTTTAATTATTTATTAGTTTATTATGATAGAATTATAAATTAGAAAATAAATTATGAGTAAGACAAATTAATTTAAATAATTTATTTATAATAACAAAAATATAAAGTTATAAAAAAAGAAAAACATTAAAAAATTATTATTAAGTAATATATTTTAGTTTGATTTTGAATAAATTTAGATTTTACGAATATATTTTAAATAATATCTAACTTATTAATAATAAATTATTAAATTTTTTTTGATCATTATTATAATATCTAGCAATGTAACTATTTATATTAAATTTAAATAACTTATAATTATTAAAATTATTATAACTAAATATTATATTTACATTTGAAAAAAATTTAAAAATATTTATATTTTCAAATGTTATTACCTTTGAAAATATCAAAAAAAAAATAAAAATAAATATTTTGTTATTTTAATTTTTAAATAAAACCTATAAAACACTAAATGGATACACAGTAAAATCAGTAAACTCCTAAGGCCCGTAATGCCTAAATACATAATCCATTAAACTGCTATATACTACTTAATAATTAAGAAATCTAATTTTTATTTCAATTTCTTATAATTTTAAATATTCATTTTAATTATTTATAAGTTTATTTTATAGAAATATTTATTATAAAATAAATTATGAGTGCGACAAATATAATTTAAATAATTTATTTTTAAACAAAAAAAAAATATATACGCTTATAAAAGAAGTAAAATTTTAAAAATTAAAAATTATTATCTAGTAATATTTTATACTTTAATTTTGAATCAATTTGGGTTTTGTAAATATTTTTTAATTAATATCTATCTTATTATTTATAGTTTATTAATTTAATTATTGATCATTATTATAATATCTATCAATAAAATGGTTTATATTGAATTTATATGATATATAATTATTAATATTATTATAACTAAATATTGTATTCACATTTCAAATAATTTTAAATATTATTATATTTTCAAAGGTTATAACCGATGAAAATGACAAAAAATAACAAAATTTTGTTTTGTTATTTTATTGTTTAAATAAAACCTATAAACCACTAAATGCCTAAAAACATAAATCGCAAAACTCCTAAACGACAAAACTTCTAAATACTTAAACTATTAAATCGGTATACATTAATAATAAATCTTAAATCTCATTTTAATTTTTATTAAGTGAATTTTAAATTTTTATTTTAATTATTTATCAGTTTATTTTTATAGAAATATTAATTACAAAATAAATTATTAGTTAGACATATCTAATTTAAATAATTTATTTTTTATCAAAAAAAAATATATCCTTATAAAAAGAGACAAAATTTTAAAAACAAAAATTTATTATTTAGTAATATATTTTATTTTTATTTTGAATCATTTTAGATTTTGCAATTATATTATAATTTTTTAATTTTTATTAATAATAGTTTATTAATTTTTTATTGATCATTATTATAATATCTATTAATAAAATTATTTATATTGAGTTTACATTAAATATAATTATTAAGATTATTATTACAGAATATTATATTCATATTTAAAAAAAATTAAAAATTATTATAATTTCTAAGGTTATAACCTTCGAAAATTAAAAAAAATCAATAAATTAAATTTTTTATTTTTTCATTCTTTAAATAAAAAACTATAAATCACTAAAGGCCTAAATACTTAAATCACTAAACCCCAAAACACATAAATACTTAAACCATTAAACTAGTATATCCTGAATAATAAATAAAAAATCTCTATTTTATTTGTATTCTTTATAATTTTAAATATTCATTTTAATTATTTATTAGTTTATTTTTAGTGAATTATAAATTAAAAATTAATGATGAGGAAGACAAATATAATTTACATAATTTACTTTTAATAACAAAAAATATAAACTTATAAAAAGGAGCAAAACATCAAAGAAAGTATTATTTTGTTATAAATTTTACTATGATTTTGAATAAATTTACTTTGTGCAAATATATTTAAAATAATATCTATCTTATTAATAATAGTTTATTAATTTATTTTATGATCATTATATATAATATTTCAATATAATTGTTTATCTTGAATTAACATGATATATAATTATTAAGATTATCATAACTAAATATAGTATTCACAGATAAAAAAAATTTAAAAATTGATATATTTTCAAAGTTTATAACCTTCAAAAATGAGAAAAAATAACAAAAATAAATTTTTTGTTATATCATTGTTTAAATAAAACTTATAAACCATTATATGCCTAAATACACAAATATCGAAACTTTTAAACCCCGAAGCCCCTAAATACTTAAACCTTTAAACTCGTAACCCTTAAATATAATTTAAATAATTTATAGAAATAGTAATTACAAAATAAATTATGAGTGATACAAATATAATATAAATAATATATTTTTCATTAAAAAAATATATAAGCTTATAAAATGATGCATAAACTAAAAAAAATTATTATTTAGTAATAAATTTTACGTTGATTTTGAATCATTTTAGGTTTTTAAATTATATTTTAATTTATATCTATCATATTAATAATAGTTTATTAATTTATTTTTTGATAATTGATATAATATCTATCAATAAAATTGTTTATATTTAGTGTATATTATATATAATTATAATATTTATTATTACTAAATATTGTATTCTCATTTTTAAAAAATTTTAAAATTATTATATTTTCAAATGTTATAACCTTTGAAAATTTGAAAAAATATCAAAAATAAATTTTTTGTTATTTCATTGTTTGAATACAACTAATAAACCATTAAATGCTTATATACTTAAATCAATAACTTCTAAGTCTCGAAAACCCTATATAGATAAATTTTTTAACCATGTATATCCAAAATAATAAATAATAAATCTCATTTTTATTTTTTTCATTATAATTTTAAATATTCATTTTAATTATTTATTTGTTTATTTATATATACATATTAATTACAAAATAAATTATGAGTTATACAAATATAATTTATACAAATTATTATTCTACAAAAAAATATAGATAAACTTAATAAAAGAAGAAAAAAATTATAAACAAAAAATTATTATATAGTAATATTTTTACTCTGTGTATGAATCAATTTAGGTTTTTTAATTATATTTTAATTGATATCTAACTTATTAATAATAGATTATTAATTTATTTTTTGATCATTATTACAATATTTATCAATAAAAATATTTATATTTAATTTATATGATATATAAATTTAAAAATTATTATAACTAAATATTGTATTCACTTTTGAAAAAAATTTTAAAATTATTATATTTTGAAAGATTATAACCTTTGAACATGTGAAAAAATAAAAAAAATATTTTTTTTATTATTTCATCATTTAAATAAAACCTATAAATCACTAAATGCCTAGACACATTAAATCACTAAACTACAAAATCTCGATACCCCTATATAAATAATCGTTTAAAAGGGTATACCCTAAATAATAATTAATAAATCTCATTTTTATTTGTTTTCATTATAATTTTAAAAATTCAATTTAATTGTTATGTTTTTTATTTATATATATATATATTAATTATAAAATAAATTATGAGTTAAAAATATAATTTATAAAAATTTTTTTTCATCAAAAAATAGATAAGCTTATAAAAAGAATAAAAATTTAAAAACAAATAATTATTTTTAAGTAATATATTTTGCTTTGCTTTTGAATCATTTTAGGTTTTAATATTATATTTTAAGTAATATCAATCTTATTAATGATAGATTTTTAATTTATTTTTTGATAATTATTAGAATATATATCAATAAAATTGTTTATATTGAATTTATATGATATATAATTATTATGATTATTATAAATAAATATTGTAATCAATTTTAAAAAAAAATTTAAAAATTATTATATTTTCTAAGGTTATAATCTTAAAAATCAGAAAGAATACAAAAATTATTTTTTTTGTTATTTCTTTTTTAAATAAACCAATAGACCATTAGATGTTTACTTACTTAAATCAGAAGCTCATAAAACCCAAAACCCCTAAATACATAAACCTTATAACAGCTGTATACTATTTAATAAATAATAAATCTCATTTTTATTTCTATTTATTATAATTTTAAATATTCATTTTAATTATTTATATTTTAATTTTTTTAGAAAAATTAATTACAAAATAAATTTGGAGTGAGACAATTATTATTTATATAATTTATTTTTAATCATAAAAAAATATATGCTTATAAAAAGATGGAAAATTTTAAAAATTAAATATTATTTTTTAGTACTATATTTTTATTTAATTTTGAATGATTTTGTGTTATGTAAATATATTTTAATTAATATTTATATAATTAATAATAATTTATTAATTTAATTTTTGATCATTATTTTATTATATTTTCATTAAAATTATTTATATTGAATTTATATGATATATAATTAGTAGGATTAATATAATTATACATGGTATTCGCATTTCAAAAGATTTTAAAAATTATTTTATTTTTAAAGGTTATAACCTTTGAAAATCAGAAAAAATCAAAAATAGAAATTTAAATTTTTATTATATAAATAATACCTAAAAACCACTAAATGCCTAAAAACACGAATTGCTAAACTCCTAAACGACAAAACTCCTAAATAATCAAACCATTAAACTGGTATACCATTTATATTAAATCATAAATCTCATTTTAATTTGTATTCATTATAATTTTAAATATTCATTTTAATTATTTAATAGTTTATTTTTTATAGAAATATCAATCACAAAATAAATAATGAGTGAGACAAATATAATTTTAATAATTTATTTTTAATCAAAAAAAAATAAGCTTATATAAAGAAGTAAAAGTTTTAAAACAAAAAATTATTATTTAGTATTATATTTTACTTTGATTTTAAATAAATATATATAGGTTTTGCAATTATATTTTAATTGCGATCTATCTTATTAATAATAGATTATTAATTTATTATTTGATCATTTTTATAATATTGAACAATAAAATTACTTATATTCAATTAAAATGTCTTATAATTAGTAAGTTATTATAACTAAATATTATATTTACATTGTGAAACAAATTTAAAATTATTATATTTTCAAAGGTTACAACCTTCTAAAATAAAAAAAAAATCAAAAAATTAATTTTTTTGTTTTTTCATTCTTTAAAAAAAACTATAAATCAGTAAAGGTCTAAACAATTAAATCTCTAGACTCCTAAACCCCAAAACCCCATAAATACAAAAACCATTAAACCTATATTACCTAAATAATATATAATAAATCTCATTTTTATTTGTATTCAGTATAATTTTAAATATTCATTTTAATTATTTTTTGGTTTATTTTTATTGAAATATTAATTACAAATTAAATAATGAGTGAGACAAATTTATTTTAAATAAATAATTTTTTATGAAAAAAAATATAAGCTTATAAAAATAAACAAAATTTCAAAAATTTAAAATTTTATTTAGTAATATAATTTAATTTGATTTTGAATTATTTGGGGTTCTACAAATATATTTTAATTAATATCTGTCTTATTAATAATAGTTTATTAATTTATTTTTTGATCATCAAAAAATACATAGTAATAAAATTTTTTATATTGAATTTAAATCAAATATAATTTTATTAAGATTATTATAACTAAGTATTGTATTCATATTTTAGAAATATTAAAAAATTATTATATTTTCAAAGGTTATTACCTTTGAAAATCACGAAAATTCATAAAAATAATTTTTTTGTTATTTCATTGATTAAATAAAACCTATAAATCAATAAATAAAACCTACATGTGTAAACATATAAATCAATAAAATCATTAACCCCAAAACCACAATAAACTTAAACCATTAAATAGGTATACCCAAAATAATTAATAATAAATGTCATTTTTATTAGTATTCATTATAATTTTATATATACATTTTAATTATTTATTAGTTTATTTTTATAGAAATATAAATTAAAAAATAAATTAATAGTGATACAAATATAATTTAAATAATTTATTTTTCATCAAAAAATATATAAGCTTATAAATGGATACAAAAATTTAAAATTAATATTTAGTAAAATATTTCACTTTGATTTTGAATCATTTTAGGTTTTGTAAATATATCTTAAACAATATTTATCTTATTAATAATTGTTTTTTAATCTTTTGTATGATCATTATTATAATATATATCAATATAATTGTTTATATTGAATTTACATAATATATAATTATTAAGCTTATCATAACTAAATATAGTATTCACATTTAAAAAAAATTTAAAAATTGTTATAGTTTCAAAGGTTATATTAAATATTTTGTTATTTTATTTTTTAAATAAAACCTATAAACCACTAAATGCTATGGGTGATCATGGGACGGGACGGGATGGGGATTACAAATCTCTAGTCCCTTCCCACAGTTCGGAGATTTTTTTTGAAGATCCAAACCCGTCCCATAGGTTGAAAATATCAGGATGGGACGGGACAGAGATCAGGGATTTTGGGTAGGAGAAAACGGTTTCGGGACGGAACGGAGTTCAGACATTTTTTTCAATTTATTTTCTTCAAACCGGCCAAGTTAGTTCATGTCGAAACCTTTTGTTTTATCATTTATCTTTCCTTAGTTATGTATCTTTCAAACTCAAATTGGGCCAATTTTGTTTTGTCAAATATGCTGAATACCGTAAACAAGTTCCATTACCATGTCAAAAAATTTGATGTGCAGAAAATGATAGAAATGTTAAATAGAACGGGACCGAGTTGTGTGATTAATTTGGTTCTTTGTTTTTTCACAACTTGGCTTTGTTCAGCCGAGTGAAAGTTAACCATAATAGCAATACTACATTTTTTAAACAATTACTTAAAATATTAAGGAATAGCTAAAGATGACCACAAACATCGGTAGCAGCAATTACTACTTAAGTAATTTCTAAAATTAGGCAGCTTAATATAACAAAAAAAAATACATCAAATAACTACCATGATAATAATCATTTCAAAGGTCCGTCCAGGAACAGCAACGAAAATCTAAACCCAATTAATTATCAATTCTACAACTCCTCTCTTTTCTTCCTCCATTGTAGAAGGACAACCAAAGATGAAAACGTGTTAATCATGTAGACATACATTTCTAAGATGAAAGAGTAATAAAAAAACAAAATATTACCTTATAAAATTTAATACACCCATTCCAAATTTAGTTGGGCAAATATAGTTGGAATAATATTTGGATCTTGACACCCCTCTGAAAATTGTAAATGAAGCATATTTTTATTACATTGAATGAATAAAATAAGTAAAAGTGAAATTAAAATTTACAAGAATTTTAAACTAACCTGATTCATTATAATGAAGGTCTTGAACTAATTCTTTAATTTCTATAGCTTTGTTTGAGCTTCTCAACCAATCTTGCAGAGATATGAGAACATTAGTTGTAATAGGTGTGAAAGAATTGCTAATTTTATTTAAAGTTCTCCCCCAGTGCTAAATGTAGATTCGTATGCCACAGTAGATGCTTGGATAGCAAATAGATCACTTGCTACATTTTCCAAAGAAGGATACCTAACCTCATTTACCTTCCACCAGTTTAGAAGATCAAAATAAATTCTATTTTTTTCAAGTTTGTCCTCCAAGAACCTATCCAACTCTTCCAAAGCTGCAACTTCTTGTTCTTTCTCCAATTCAACAAAAAAAATCATCAACATAAGTATCACTACCATTAAAGAAAGCATCATTTTTCTTCAACACAATTGAAGAGAAATCATCTTCTTTTGATTCATCTTCATTTAAATCTTTATAATCATCCATCATTTCATTTAAGCATTTATAACTTTTTTCACCAAATTTTTAGCCAATTCCTCTCCATTATGCTAAGTGTACTTATCCTTGAGATATTTGAGCTTATATATAGGATCCAACACTACTACTACAAAAAGCATAATATTTGTTGACTGAAGAGAACCCCAATATTTGTTGAATTTATGCCTCATTTTCATACCGATTTCAAACACCATTTTATCTCTACTATTTTCACAAAGCTCAATTTTTTTTTCAAAATTCGAATAATCTGAGGAAAATAAACATTAGAGCTAGAATAGTATGAGCCAGAAAATTTACAATTTACCTCATAAAAAGTTTTCAAGAAATGAGCCAAAATTTTGGCATTTGTTCAGTCTTGCTCAGTTAGAATGTTTGAACGAAATTGTTTCAAAAACCTTTTCTCTTTGTCCTCCAACTTATCAAATTCTTTTTGATATTTTATATCAGTTTGTATCATCAAAAAAGTTGAATTCCATCTTGTAGGACAGTCTAATTTCAATGAAGATCCATATGTCAAGTTTGCTTCTTCAACACATAACTTAAACATATCTAATCTTTTAGGACTGCTCATCACATATTTCACCACACATCTAATTTTTTGAATAACACCCTCAACTATTGCAATGTCATCTCTGAAAATTAAGTTTAGGATATGAGCACAACTTCTCATATGAAAATGCTCGCCTCTCAAATGTACAACACTTTTCTTCACGAGCATTTTTTTCAATTTTCAACTACAACATCATTATTTGATGCATTGTCAATAGTAATTAACATCAACTTTCTCAAACCCCATTCATTCATGCAAAACTCAATAGCATTTCTAATATTAACTCAGGAATGACTTTTAATTACACAAAAGTTCAAAAGCCTTTTATGCATATTCCATTGAGAATCAATGAAATGAACAGTCAAACATATATAAGACAAATTTTGAATGCTAGTCCAAGTGTCGGTAGTCAATGAAACTCTACAACAATGAGATTATATGCTATCAAATAATTTCATCTTTTCCTTCACAAACAAAGAAAAACAATCTCTCAGTATAGAGTGCCGAGATGGAATTTTAAATTGAGGCATACTAACTTCACAAAACTCCTTGAACTCATCCCTCTCAACAAAACAAAAAGGCAATTCATCATTTATGATCATTTTTACCAAAGCCTACCTAACTAGTTGTAGATCAAATTGCCAACAAGTTAATTTTTATCTTCTGAACTAATACCTTTAGTGAAACTCAACAAAGATTGTGACTTGTCTTTACCTTTGTCAGCTTCTATTAATTCTTTTTTGTGTGGAAATTTCCTACAAATCTTTCTCAAGTATTTCCATAAACCCGAAGTATCTTAATCACTTTTTGCCAAGTATTCTTTCCTACACCATATACAAGCTGCCCTGCAAGTTTCATTTTCCCTCTGAATCAACTAATATCTCATAAGTTTCCCAAACAGCAGACTTATACTTTTTATGAGCTTGAGGTTTAGATGTACCTTGACTTTCTTTAACAATTAGAATTGAAGAATCTGCCGTAACAATAGGAGGGTTCGTGAAAGGATGATAATTAGATTTACCAGTACTTTGATCATTTGAGATGTGATTATCTTCAATTTATTATATTTTTCGTTTACCGCTGGATTGTGCCATCTGCATTGCCATTAATTAATATGATATGTTATGCTTAAATACAAATAATTATTTTAAACAAGCAAGCTCTACAAAACTGACTGTAACACATTCAGTCCCACTCATTCGGCCCAACCACAACACCACAACCAATACTCAACAAAACTGACAGAGACACATAATAATAATAATTAATCACTCAATTCTCGTCAGAAAAACAAACCAAAAGGCTGGTGGCATCTGAGACACTGTGGAGGCAACCAGAAGTGCGACGGACAAGAGCTGGACCTAACTGAACACTGCCGGAATGCCGTGAGGAGACATCGAACTCGTCGGAACAGCAATAGGTGCGTCGGAATTGGATGGGCAATAGTGGAATTGGTGGCATTTTCATGTTATATATATATATATTCCTGGTTCTAGTATAGGTTTTTTAGGATGGGACGGCTCTCGGGATGGATATTGCTTAAGATCCGGAATCGTCCCAAAAGAAAAAATATGAGACAGAATGGGATTGGAAAAGTCAAAGTCAACGGATTTTCTCAGTCCTGATTCTTTCGGGACAAGAATTCGAGTCGGGTTGTAAATCTCCGTATCCCATTAGCAGCCCAACTAAATGCATATAAAGTTAAATCAGTAAACTCCTAAACCCCATAATGCCTAAATACATAAACCTTTAAACCGCTAAATACTACTTAATAATTAATAAATCTAATTTTTATTGCTTTTTATTATATTTTTAAATATTCATTTTAATTATTTATTAGTGTATTTATTTAGAAATATTTATTACAAATTAAATTATGAGTGGGACAAATATAATTTAAATAATATATTATTTATCTAATAAAAATATACACTTATAAAAGAAGTATAAATTTAAAAATTAAAAATTATTATCAAGTAATATAAGTTACTTAAATTTTGAATCAATTTGAATTTTGTAAATATTTTTTAATTAATATCTATCTTAATATTAATAGTTTAAAATTTAATTTTTGATCATTATTATAATATCTATCAATAAAATTATTTATTATTAAATTTATATGATATATAATTATTAATATTATTATAACAAAATATTATATTAAAATTTCAAAAAATTTTAAATATTATTATATTTTAAAATGTTATAACATATGAAAATGATAAAAAATTATAGAAATTTTTTTTGTTATTTTATTTTTTTAAATAAAACCTATAAACAACTAAAAGCCTAAAAACAAAAATCGCTAAACTCCAAACGACAAAACCTCTAAAGACTTAAATCATTAAACTGGTATACATTAATAATAAATAATAAATCTCATTTTAATTTTTATTCAGTATAATTTTAAATTTTTATTTTAATTATTTATCAATTTATTTTATAGAAATATTAATTACAAAATAAATTATTAGTGAGACAGATATAATTTAAATTAAACTAGTATACCCTAAAAAATAAAGAATAAATCTCATTTTTTTTCATTATAATTTTAAATTTTCATTTTAATTATTTATTTGTTTATATATATATATAAATATTAATTAAAAAATAAATTATGAGTTAGACAAATATAATTTATATAAATTATTTTTCATCAAAAAAATATAAATAAACTTAATAAAAGTAAAAAAATTAAAAACAAAAAATTATTATATAGTAATATAATTTGCTTTGCTTCTGAATCATTATAGGTTTTGTAATTATATTTTAAATGATATATATCTTATTAATAATAGATTATTAATTTATTTTATGATCATTATTAGAATATTTAACAATAATATTGTTTATATTGAATTTAGATGATATATAAATATAATGATTATTATAACTAAATAAAAAAATAATAACAATAAATATTTTGTTATTTTAATTTTTAAATATAACCTATAAACCACTAAATGCATACACAGTTAAACAGTAAACTTCTAAAGCCAATAATACCTAAATACATAAATCATTAAAACACTATATACTACTTAATAATTAAGAAATCTAATTTTTATTTCAATTTATTATAATTTTAAATATTCATTTTAATTATATATTAGTTTATTTTTATATAATTTTTTTTTACAAAATAAATTATGAGTCTGAAAAATATAATTTAAATAATTTAGTTTTAATAAAAAAAATATATAGGCGTATAAAAGAAGTAAAAATTTAAAAATTTAATATTATTATCCAATAATATTTTTTACTTTAATTTTGAATCAATTTGGGTATTGTAAATATCTATTAATTAATATCTATCTTATTATAAATAGTTTATTAATTTAATTTTTGATTATTATTATAATATCTATCAATAAAATTGTTTATATTGAATTTATATGATATATAATTATTAAAATTATTATAACTAAATATTGTATTCACATTTCAAAAAGTTTTAATTATTATTATATTTTAAAAGTTTATAAACTATGAAAATGACAAAAATTAGAAATTTTTTTTATTTTATTGTTTAAATAAAACCTATAAACAACTAAATGCCTAAAAACATGAATCTTTAAACACCTATACGACAAAACCTATAAATACTTAAACTATTAAATTGATATAAATTAATAATAAATCATAAATCTCATTTTAATTTTTATTCAGTATAATTTAAATTTTTATTTTAATTATTTATCAGTTTATTTTTATAGAAATTTTAATTACAAAATAAATTATTAGTGAGACAGATATAATTTAAATTAAACTGGTATACCCTAAATAAAAAATTATAAATCTCATTTTCTTTCATTATAATTTTAAATATTCATTTTAATTATTTATTTGTTTATTTTTATATAAATATTAATTAAAAAATAAATTATGAGTTAGAAAAATATAATTTATGTAAATTATTTTTAATCAAAAAAATATAGATTAACTTTTAAAAATAAAATAAAATTACAAAAAAAAAATTATTATATAGTAATATATTTTGGTTTGCTTATAAATCATTTTATGTTTTGTAATTATATTTTAATTGATATCTATCTTATTAATAATAGATTATTATTTTATTTTTGATCATTATTATAATATTAATCACTAAAATTGTTTATATTAAATTTATATGAAATATAAATATAATGATTATTATAACTAAATATTGAATTCATTTTGAAAAAAATTTAAAAATTATTATATTTTCAAAGGTTATAACCTTTGAAAATATAAAAAAAAATAAAAATAAATTTTTAGTTATTTTATTTTTTAAATAAAATCTATAAACTACTAAATGCATACACAATTAAATCAGTATACTCCTAAACCCCATAATACTTAAATACATAAACCATTAACTCACTATAGAATACATAATAATTAATAAATCTAATTTTTATTTATATTTATTATAATTTTAAATATTCATTTAATTATTTAATAGTTTATTTTTATAAAAATATTTATTATAAAATAAATTATGAGTAAGACAAATATAATTTAAATAATTTATCTTTAATCAAAAAATATATGTACGCTTATAAAAGAAGTAAAATTTTAAAATTAATAATTATTATTCAATAATATATTTTACTTTAATTTTGAATCAGTTTGGGTTTTGTAAATATTTTCTAATGAATATCTATCTTATTATTATTAGTTTATTAATATAATTTTTGATCATTATTATAATAACTATCAATAAAATTGTTTATATTGAATTTATATGATGTATGATTATTAATAATATTATAACTAAATATTGCATTCACATTTCAAAAAATTTTAAATCTCAAAACCATTAAATTGTTATACAATAATAATAAATCATAAATCTCATTTTAATTTTTATTGAGTATAATTTTAAAATTTTATTTTAATTATTTATCAGTTTATTTTTAAAGAAATATTAATTACAAAATAAATTATTAGTGAGACAGATCTAATTTAAATTAAAATGGTATATCCTAAATAATAAAGAATAAATCTCATTTTTTTTTTCATTATAATTTTAAATATTCAAATTTAATTATTTATTTGATTATTTTTATATAAATATTAATTACAAAATAAATTATGAGTTTCAAAAATATAATTTATATAAATTATTTTTCATCAAAATAATATAGATACACTTTTTAAAAGAGAAAAAAATTCAAAACAAAAAATTAATATATAGTAATATATTTTGCTTTGCTTCTGAATCATTTTATGTTTTGTAATTATATTATAATTGATATCTATCTTATTAATAATAGATTATTAATTTATTTTTTATCATTATTAAATTATTTATCAATAAAATAGTTTATATTGAATTTATATGATATATAAATATAATGATTATTATAACTAAATATTGAATTCACTTTTGTAAAAAATTTAAAAATTATTATATTTTCAAAGGTTATAACACTTGAAAATATCAAAAAATAATAAAAATAAATTTTTTGTTTATTTATTTTTTAAATAAAACCTATAACCACTAAATGCATACACAATTAAATCAGTAAACTCTTAAACCTCGTAATGCCTAAATACATAAACCATTAAACTGCTATATACTACTTAATAATTAATAAATTTAATTTTTATTTCTATTTATTATAATTTTAAATATTTATTTTAATTATTTATTAGTTTATTTCTATAGAAATATTTATTACAAAATAAATTATGAGTGCGGGAAATATAAATTAAATAATTTTTTAATCAATAAAAGTATTTACGCTTATAAAATAAGTAAAAATTTAAAAATTAAAAATTATTATTAAGTAAGATATTTTACTTTAATTTTGAATCAATTTGGGTTTTGTAAATATTTTTTAATTAATATCTATCATATTATTAATAGTTTATTAATTTAATTTTTGATCATTATTATAATATCTATCAATAAAATTGTTTATATTGAATTTATATGATATATAATTATTAATATTATTATAACTAAATATTATATTCACATTTCAAAAAAATGTTAAATATTATTATATTTTCAATGGTTATAACTTATGGAAATTAGAAAAAATTACTAATTTTTTTTTGTTATTTTATTGTTTAAATAAAACCTATACACCACTAAATGCCTAAAAACATGAATCACTAAACTACTTAATGACAAAACCTCTAAATACTTAAATAATTAAACTAGTATACATTAATAATAAATCATAAATTTCATTTTAATTTTTATTCAGTTTAATTTTAAATTTTTATTATAATTATTTATCATTTTATTTTTATTGAAATATTAATTACAAAATAAATTATTAGTTAGATAGATCTAATTTAAATTAAAGCTGTATACCCTAAATAATAAATAATAAAACTCATTTTTTGTTCATTATAATTTTAAATTATAAATTTAATTATTTATTTGTATATATTTATATAAATATTATTTACAAAATAAATTTTATGTTATACAAATATAATTTATATAAATTATTTTTCAACGAAAAAATATATAGATACATATTTAAAAACAAATTTCAAAACAAAAAATTATTATATAGTAATATATTTTGCTTAGCTTCTTAATCATTTTAATATTTGTAATTACATTTTAAATGATATATATCTTATTAATAATAGATTATTAATTTATTTTTTGATCATTATTAGAATATTTATCAATAAAATTATTTATATTGAATTTATATGAAATATAAATTTAATAATTATTATAACTAAATATTGTATTCACTTTTAAAAAAAAGTTTTAAAATTTTTATATTTTCAAAGGTTATAACCTTTGAACATGTGAAAAAATAAAAAAAATATATTTTTTTGTTATTTCATTGTTTAAATAAAACCTATACAACACTAAATGCCTAAACACTTAAATCACTAAATTAAAAAATCTCGATACCCATATATAGATAATCTTTTAAACCGGTATACACTAACTAATAATTAATAAATCTCATTTTTATTTGTTTTCATTATAATTTTAAAAAATCATTTTGATTTTTAGTTTTTTATTTGTATATCTGTATTAATTATAAAATAAATTATGAGTTAAAAAAATAATTTATAAAAATTATTTTTCATCAAAAAATAGATAAGCTTATAAAAAGAATAAAAATATAAAAACAAATAATTATTATTTAGTAATATATTTTGCTTTGCTTTTGAATCATTTTAGGTTTTGATATTATATTTTAAGTAATATCAATCTTTTCATTATAGATTTTTAATTTATTTTTTAATAAATATTAGAATATCTATCAATAAAATTGTTTATATTGAATTTATATGATATATAATTATTATGAATATTATAAAAATATAGTATATTCAGTTTTAAAACAATTTAAAAATTATTATATTTTTCAAAAGTTATAATCTTAAAAAATGAAAAAAAATAATTAAAAATAATTTTTTTGTTATTTCATTTTAAAAAAAAAACCTATAGATCATCAATTGATTACTTACTTAAATCAGTAAGCTCATAAACCCCGAAACCCCTAAATACATAAACCTTTTAATAGCAATATTCTACTTATTAAATAATAAATCTCATTTATTTTTATATTTATTTTAATTTTAAATATTCATTTTAATTATTTATAGTTTAATTTTTTAGAAAAATTAATTCAAATAAATTTCTAATGAGACAAATAATATTTAAATAATTTATATTTAATCAAAAAAAATATAAGCTTAAAAAAAGAAGGAAAAATTTAAAAATTAAATATTATTATTTAGTAATATATTTTTTTTTGATTTTGAATCATTTTGTGTTATGTAAATATATTTTAATTAATATTTAGATTTTAAAAAATAGTTTGTTAATTTAATTTTTGATCATTATTATAATATCTATCAATACAATTATTTATATTTAATTTATATGATATATAATTAGTAAGATTAATATAATTATACATGGTATTCACATTTTAATTAGTATTCATTATAATTTTAAACATACATCTTAATTATTTATTAGTTTATTTTTATAGAAATATAAATTAAAATATAAATTAAAATATAAATTAAAATATAAATTATTATTGAGACAAATATAATTTAAAAAATTTATTTTTCATCAAAAAATATATAAGCATATAAATGGATACAAAAATTTAAAAATTTAAATTTAATATTATGTAAAATATTTCACTTTGATTTTGAATCATTTTAGGTTTTGCAAATATATTTTAAACAATATTTATCTAATTAATAATTCTTTATTATTTTTTTATGATCATTATTATAATATATACAAATAAAATAATTTATATTTAATTTATATGATATTTAATAATTATGATTATTAACTTCATATTGTATTCACTTTTCAAAAAATAATTAAAAATTATTATATTTTCAAAGGTTATAATCTTCAAAAATGAGAAAAAATAACAAAAATACTTTTTTTTATTTTATTTTTTAAAAAAACCAATAAACCACTAAATGACTAAATACTAAAATAACTAAACTCCTAATCCCCGAAGCTCATAAATACTCAAAACATTAAATTAGTATAGTCTAAATAATAAATCATAATTCTCATTTTTATTATTATTCATTATAATTTTAAATATTCATTTTAATAATTTTCAGTTTATTTTTATAGAAATATTAATTACAATATAAATTATTAGTGTGACAGATATAATTTAAATAATTTATTTTTCATCAAAAAAAATATATATGCTCATAAAAAGAGGCAAAATTATAAAAATAAAAAATTATTTTTTTTAATATATCTTATTTTGATTTTGAATCATTTTAGATTTTACAATTATATTTTAATTTACATCATTCTTATTAATACTAGTTTATTAATTAATTTATTGATAATTATTATAATATTTATTAATAAAATTATTTATATTTAATTAACATTATCTAAAATTATTAAATTAATTATAACTAAATATTATATTCACATTTAAAAAAAATTAAAAATTATTATATTTTCAAAGGTTATAACCTTCAAAAATTAAAAAAAACAAAAAATTAATTTTTTATTTTTTCATTCTTTATTTTAAATTATTATAATATTTAATTTTTAAATTTTTACTTCTTTTATAAGCATATATATATATATATATATTGATTAAAAATAAATTATTTAAATTATATTTGTCGCACTATTAATTTATTTTATAATAAATATTTCTATAAAAATAAACTAATAAATAATTAAAATGAATATTTAAAACTATAATAAATAGAAATTAAAATTAGATTTAGTAATTATTATGTATTATATAGTAGTTTAATGGTTTATGTATTTAGGTATTATGGGGTTTAGGTGTTTACTGATTTAATTGTATATGCATTTAGTGGTTTATAGGTTTTATTTAAAAAATAAAATAACAAAACATTTATTTTTATTTTTTTTTGATATTTTCAAAGGTTATAACCTTTCAAAATATAATAATTTTAAATTTTTTTAAATGTGAATAAATATTTAGTTATTATAATCTTAATAATCATATCTAATGTAAACTAAATATATATAATTTTATTGATAGATATTATAATAATGATAAATAAATAAATTAATAAACTAGTATTAATAAGAATGATATAAATTAAAATATAATTGTAGAATCTATAATGATTCAAAATCAAAATAAGATATATTACTAAATAATAATTTTTTATTTTAAAAGTTTTGCCTCATTTTATAAGCATAATATATTTTTTTGATGAATAATAAATTATTTAATTTATATCTGTCACACTAATAATTTATTTTGTAAAAAATATTTCTAAAAAATAAATTGATAAATAATTAAATATGAATCAGGTTAGTATACAAATCATGTAAATTTTAATTTCACTTTTACTTATTTTATTCATTCAATTTAATAAAAATATGGTTCAATTACAATTTTCAGAGGGGTCTCATATTCCAAATATTCTTCCAACTATATTTGGCCAACTAAATTTGGAATGGGTGTATTAAATATTATAAAGTAATATTTTGTTATTTTATTACTCTTTCATCTAAGAATTTTATGTCTGCATGATTAACACGTTTTCATCTTTGGTTGTCCTTCTACAGTGGAGGAAGAAAAGGGAGGAGTAGTAGAAGAGATAATTAATTGGGTTTGGATTTTCATTGATGTTCCGGGACGGACCTTTGAAATGATTATATACATGGTTGTTATTAGTTGTATTTTTTTTGTTATATTAAGCTGCCTAATTTTAGCAATTACTTAAGTAGTAATTGCTGCTACCAATGTTTGTTGTCATCTTTAGCTATTCCTTAATATCTTAAGTAATTGTTTAAAAAATATAGTATTGCTATTATGGTGAATTCTCACTTGGCTGAACAAAGCCAAGTTGTGAAAAAACAAAGAACCAAATTAAGAACACAACTGTGTCCCGTTCTATTTAACATTTCTATCCTTTTCTGCACATCAAAGCTTTTGACAAGGTAATGGAACTCGTTTGCGGTATTCGGCCTATTTGACAAAACAAAATTAGCCTAATTTGAGTTTGAAAGATGCATAACTAAGGAATGATAAATGGTACAACAAAAGGTTTCGACATGAACTAACTTGGCCGGTTTGAAGAAAATAAATAGAAAAAAATGTCTGAACTCAGTTCCATCCCGGAACCATTTTCTCCTACCCAAAATCCAGGATCTCCGTCCCATCCCATCCTGATATTTTCAACCTATAGTACGAGTCTAATTCTTCAAAAAATAATTTTTGAACTATGGGAAGGGACTGGAGATTTGTAATCCCCATCCCGTCCCGTCCCATGAGTACCCCTAGCATTTATTGGTTTATAGGTTTTATTTAAAAAATAAAATAACAAAAAATTTAATATAATATTTGAAACTATAACAATTTTTAATTTTTTTTTTAAATGTGAATACTATATTTAGTTATGATAATCTTAATAATTATATATCATGTAAATTCATTATAAACAATTATATATATATATATATATTATAATAATGATCATACAAAAGATTAATAAATAATTATAAATAAGATAAATATTGTTTAAAATATATTTACAAAACCTAAAATTATTCAAAATCAAAGTGAAATATTTTACTAAATATTAATTTTAAATTTTTAAATTTTTGTATTCATTTATAAGCCTATATATTTTTTGATGAAAAATAAATTATTTAAATTATATTTTTCTCACTATTAATTTATTTTTTAATTTATATTTCTATAAAAATAAACTAATAAATAATTAAAATGGATATATAAAATTATAATGAATACAAATAAAAATGAGATTTATGATTAATTAGTTAGGGTATACCTATTTAATTGTTTAAGTTTATTGTGGTTTTGGGGTTAATGAGTTTTTTGATTTATAAGTTTACTCATTTAGGTGTTTATAGCTTTAATATAATCAATGAAATAACAAAAAATTATTTTTATGAATTTTCATGATTTTCAAAGGTTATAACCTATGAAAAGATAATAATTTTTAATAGTTCTAAAATATGAATACAATACTTAGTTATAATAATCTTAATAATTATATTTGATTTAAATTCATTATAAAAAATTTTATTAATAAATATTATTTTAATGATCAACAAATAAATTAATAAACTATTATTTAATAAGACAGATATTAATTAAAATATATTTGCAAAACCCAAAATAATTCAAAATCAAAGTAAATCATATTACTAAATAAAATTTTAAATTTTTGAAATTTTGTTTATTTTTATAAGCTTATATTTTTTTTTCATAAAAAATAATTTATTTAAATTATATATGTCTCACACATTATTATTTTGTAATTATAAAATTGAAAATCAAAGTAAAATATATTACTAAATAATAATTTTTCGTTTTTAAATTTTTACTTCTTTTTATATGCTTATATTTTTTTTTGATTAAAAATAAATTATTAAAATTATAGTTGTCTCGCTCATTATTTATTTTGTAATTAATATTTATATAAAAAATAACCTAATAAATATTTAAAATTAATATTTAAAATTATAATGAATACAGATTAAAATGACATTTAAGTTATATTATTGATGTATATGTAATTTATTTTTTGATAATCTATTTCTATAAACAAATATTTTTATTTTTTAATATTTTCATGTAAGTGCAAGAAAGAAATATTGAGAGGCTGGGGATGCAACAGTAGCACAAAAATGGAGGTCTCACTGACCGGACAACGGGCCTAAATTGGAGCAGAGCCTGACCCGTCTCATGATCTGACGTGCTCCATTTTATGAACCGAGAGAAATTTTTATATAAAATGTTTTGTAATTTTTTTTTCGGGTGGCTGTTTTTAGATCCGTGGAACTGTTCATCATCTCTATCTCTTCTCTCAGTGCGATATCGCGACTATTTTGTGTGCAACATACTGTAAGACATTTCTATTGCTTTAATCTGTAATGCAAAAGCATTTTCTGGTTGATTTGATAGTCATACTGAGTGACAAGCGAACCACATTAATTTCGCAGTTTATTTTTCATTTTTTGATTATATCATGGATGGTTGCTGAATTGGGATATATATATTGCTTTTATTCTATTGTTTCTGGGTTTCTCTATCTCAATCTCACTACCGTGGAAGCACAATTGCCCAACAATTATATATGGTATACCAGTTTAATGGATCGATTATTTAGGGGTTTTGTCGTTTAGGAGTTTAGCAATTTATGTTTTTAGGAATTTAGTGGTATATAGGTTTTATTTATATAATAAAAATAAAATTTTTTTTTTGATTTTTTTAAGATTTTGAAAGGTTATAACCTTTAAAAATAAAATAATTTTTAAAATCTTTTGAAATGTGAATACCATGTATAATTATATATCATATAAATTCAATATATATAATTTTAATGATAGATATTATAATAATGTTCAAAAATTAAATTAATAAACTATTATTAATATTATAAATATTAATTAAAATATATTTACATAACACAAAATGATTCAAAATCAAATCAAAATATATTACTAAATAATAATATTTACTTTTTAATTTTTTCCATCTTTTTATCAGCTTATATTTTTTTATGATTAAAAATAAATTATATAAATAATATTTGTCTCACTCGAAATTTATTTTGTAATTAATTTTTATAAAAATTAAAATATAAATAATTAAAATGAATATTTAAAATTATAATAAATAGAAATAAAAATGAGATTTATCTTTATTAAGTAGTATATAGCTGTTATAATGTTTATGTATTTAGGGGTTTATGGTTTTATGAGCTACTGATTTAAGTAAGTAAATATTTAGTGATCCATAGGTTTTATTTAAAAATGATATAAAAAAAATTATTTTTTGTATTCTTTCTCATTTTTTAAGATTATAACCTTTGAAAATATAATAATTTTTAAATTTTTTTCAATAAGTGAATACAATATTTATTTATAATAATCATCATAATTATATATCATATAAATTCATTATAAACAATTTTATTGATAGATATTCTAATAATTATCAAAAATAAATTAAAAATCTATTATGAATAAGATTGATATTACTTAAAATATAATATCAAAAACTAAAATTATTCAAAAGCAAAGCAAAATATATTACTTAATAATAATTATTTGTTTTTAAATTTTTATTCTTTTTATAAGCTTATCTATTTTTTGATGAAAAATTATTTTTATAAATTATATTTTTAACTCATAATATATTTTATAATTAATATATATATATATATATATAAACATAACAATCAAAATGAATTTTTTAAATTATAATGAAAACAAATATAAATGAGATTTATTAATTATTATTTAGGGTATACCGGTTTAAAGGATTATCTATATAGGGGTATCGAAATTTTGTAGTTTAGTGATTTAAGTGCTTAGACATTTAGTGTTTTATAAGTTTTATTTACACAATGAAATAACAAAAAAAATATTTTTTTTATTTTTTCATATGTTCAAAGGTTATAATCTTTGAAATTATAAAAATTTTAAATTTTTTTTCAAAAGAGAATACAATATTTAGTTATAATAATTATTAAATTTATATATCATATAAATTGAATATAAACATTTTTATTTATAAATATTCGAATAATGATGAAAAAATAAATTAATAATCAATTATTAATAAGTTAGATATCAATTAAAATATAATTAGAAAATCTAAATTGATTCAGAAGCAAAGTAAAATATATTACTATATAATAATTTTTTGTTTTTAATTTTTTTCTTATTTTAATAAGTTCATCTATATTTTTTTGTTGAAAAATTATTTATATAAATTATATTTGTCTAACTTATAATTTATTTTGTTATTAATATTTATATAAAAATAAACAAATAAATAATTAAAATGAATATTTAAAATTATAATGAAAAGAATATAAATGAGATTTATTATTTATTATTTAGGATATACATGTTTAAAAAATTTGTCTATTTAGGGTTTTAGAGATTTAGAAGTTATTGATTTAAGTATTTAAGAATTTAATGGTTTATAGCTTTTATTTAAACAATGAAATAACAAAAAATTTATTTTTGATATTTTTTCAAATTTTCAAATGTCATAATATTTGAAAATATAATAATTTTTAAGTTTTTTAAAAAAGTGAATATAATATTTAGTAATAATAATAATTATCACTATATATAATATAAACTAAATATAAACAATTTTATTGATAAAATTATATCAATTATGAAAAAATAAATTAATAAACTATTATTAATATGATAGATATAAATTTAAATATAATTAAAAAACCTAAAATGATTCAAAATCAAAGTATAATTTATTACTAATTAATAATTTTTTTTTAGTTTTTGCATCATTTTATAAGCTTATATATTTATTTTTGAAAAATATATTATTTAAATTATATTTGTCACTCGGAATTTATTTTGTAATTAATATTTCTTTAAATTATTTAAATTATATTTAAGGTTTATCAGTTTAAAGGTTTACGTCTTTAGGGGCTTCGAGGTTTAGGAGTTTATAGATTTATGTATTTAGGCATTTAATGGTTTATAAGCTTTATTTAAACAATGATATAACAAATAATTTATTTTTGTTATTTTTTCTAATTTTTGAAGTTTATAACCTTTGAAAATATAACATTTTTAAAATTTTTATATGTGTGAATACTATATTTAGTTATGATAATCTTAATAATTATATATCATGTTAATTCAAAATAAACAATTATATTGAATTATTAATGATCAAAAAATATATTTGCAAATAAAATATATCATGTTAATTCACAAAATATTGATAGATATTATATTAATGATCAAAAAATAAATTAATAAACTATTATTAATATGATAGATATTTTTTAAAATATATTTGCAAAACATAAATTTAACAAAATCAAAGTAAAATATAATACTAAATAATAATTTTTTTGATGTTTTGCTTCTTTTTATAAGTTTATATTTTTTTATTAAAAGTAAATTATTTAAATTATATTTGTCTTCCACATAATTTATTTTTAATTTATAATTCTATAAAAATAAACTAATAAATTATTAAAATGAATATTTAAAAATATAATGAATACAAATAAAATTGAGATTTATTATTTATTATGCAGAATATACTAGTTTAATGGTTTAAGTATTTAGGTGTTTTGGGGTTTAGTGATTTAAGTGTTTAGGACTTGAGTGATTTATAGTTTTATTCAAAGAGTAAAAAAATAAAAAGTTAAATTTTTTGATTTTTTTTAATTTTTGAAGGTTATAACCTTTGAAAATATAATAATTTTTAATTTTTTTTAAAAGTTAATATAATATTTAGTTATAATATTCTTAAAAATTATATATACTATAAAATCAATATAAATAATTTTATTAATAGATATTATAATAATGATCAATAAAAAATTAATAAACTATTATTAATAAGAATGATATAAATTAAAATATAATTGTAAAAACTAAAATGATTCAAAATCAAAATAAAATATATTACAATATAATAAATATTTGTTTTTAAAATTTTGCCTCTTTTTATAAGCATATATATTTTTTTGATAAAAATTAAATTATTTAAAATAGACCTGTTTCACTAATAATTTATTTTGTAATTAATATTTCTATAAAAATAAACTGATAAATAATTAAAATAAAATTTTAAAATTATACTAAATAAAAATTTATTGAGATTTATGAATTATTATTAATCTATACCAGTTTAATGGAATAAGTATTTAGAGGTTTTATCATTTAGTAGTTTAGCAATTTATGTTTTTAGGCTTTTAGTGGTTTATAGGTTTTATTTATAAAATAAAAACCAAAAAAAAAATTATATAATTTGTTATCATTTTCATAGGTTATAACCTTTAAAAATATAATAATTTTTAAATTTTTTTCAAATTTAAATATAATATTTAATTATAATAATCTTAATAATTATATGTCATTTAAATTCAATATAAATAATAACATTGCTAGATATTATAATAATGATAAAAAAAATTTAATAAACTATTATTAATAATATAGCTATTATTTAAAATATATTTGCAAAATCTAAATTTATTCAGAATCAAAGTAAAATATATTACTTAATAATAATTTTTTTAATGTTTTGCTTTTTTATAACTTATATTTTTGTTATTATAAATAAATTATTTAAATTAATTTGTCATACTCATAATTTATTTTGTAATTTATAATTCTATAATAATAAACTATTAAATAATTAAAATAATTATTTAAAATTATAATGAATACAAATAAAATTGAGTTTTATTATTTATTATTCAAGATATACGGGTTTAATAGTTTAAGTAATTAGGTTTTTTTTGTGTTTAGGAGTTTAGTGATTTAAGTGTTTAGACCTTTAGTGATTTATAGTTATTATCTAAAGAATTAAAAACCAAAAAAATTAATTTTTTGAATTTTTTTAATTTTTGAAGTTTGTAACCTTTGAAAATATAATAATTTTAAATTTTTTTAAATGTGAATATAATATTTAGTTATAGTAATCTTAATAATCATATCTAATGTAAACTAAATATAAATAATTTTATTGATAGATATTATAATAATGATCAATAAATAAATTAATAAACTAGTATTAATAAGAATGATATAAATTAAAATATAATTGTAGAATCTAAAATGATTTAAAATCAAAATAAGATATATTACTAAATAATAATTTTTTATTTTAAAAATTTTGCCTCATTTTATAAGCATAATATATTTTTTTGATGAATAATAAATTATTTAAAATATATCTGTCACACTAATAATTTATTTTGTAAGAAATATTTCTAAAAAAATAAATTGATAAATAATTAAAATGAATATTTAAAATTATAATGAACACTAATAAAAAGAGATTTATGATTTATTAATTAGGGTTTACCTATTTAATGGTTTAAGTTTTTGTAGTATAAGGGTTAAAGAGTTTATTGATTTATATGTTTGCACATTTAGGTGTTTATAGGTTTTATATAATTAATGAAATAACAAAAAATTTATTTTTTTGAATTTTCGTGATTTTCAAAGGTTATTACCTTTGAAAATATAATAACTTTTTAATCTTTCTAAAATATGAATGCAATACTTAGTTATAATAATCTTAATAATTATATTTGATGTAAATTTAATATAAAAATTTTATTAATATATATTATTATAATTATCGAAAAATAAATTAATAAACTATTATTAATAAGAGAGATATTAATTAAAATATATTTGTAGAACCCAAAATAATTCAAAATCCAAGTAAATTATATTACTAAATAAAATTTTAAATTTTTGAAATTTTGTTTATTTTTATAAGCTTATTTTTTTTCATAAAAAAATATATTAAAATTATATGTTTCACACATTATTTATTTTGTTATTAATATTTCTATAAAAATAAACTAAAAAATAATTAAAATGAATATTTAAAATTATAATGAATACAAATAAAAATGAAATTTATTATTTATTATTTAGGTTATATAGGTTTAATGTTTTAAGTATTAAAGAGGTTTTGGGGTTAAGGAGTCTAGATATTTAAATGATTTGGCATTTATTGGTTTATAAGTTTTATTTAAATAATAAAATAATAAAAAAATTATTTTTGTGATTTTTTTATCATTTTTGAAGGTTATAACCTTTGAAAATATAATAATTTTTAAAAATTTTTCATAAGTGAATTCAATATTTAATTATAATAATCATTATATTTAGATTTCATATAAATTCAATATAAATAAGTTTATTAATAAATATTATTATATTGATCAAAAAATAAATTAATACTCTATTATTAATAAGATAGATATCAATTAAAATATAATTACAAAACCTAAAATGATTCAGAAGTTAAAAAATATATTACTATATAATAATTTTTTGTTTTGAAATTTTTTTTTCTTTTAAAAAGTTTATCTATATTTTTTGATGAAAAATAATTTATATAAATGATATATGTCTAACTCATAATTTATATTGTAAGTAATATTTAATAAAAATAAACGAATAAATAATTAAAATGAATAATTAAAATTATAATGAAAAAAATAATATTCAGATTTATTATTTATTATTTAGGCTATACCAGTTTAAAAGAATTATCTATTTATGGTTTTCGAGATTTCGAGTATGACTTAAGTGTTTTGGCATTTAGTAGTTTATAGGATTAATTTAAATAATGAGATAACAAAAAAATTATATTTGATATTTTCTCACATTTTCAAAGGTTATAACATTTGAAAATATAATAATTATAATTTTTTTAAAAAATGTGAAAACAATATTCAGTAATAAGAATCATTATAATTATATATTATATAAACTAAATATAAACATTTTTATTGATAGATATGATATCAATTATCAAAAAATAAATTAATATGCTATTATTAATATGATAGATATAAATTAAATTATAATTGCAAAACCTATAATTATTCAAAATCAAAGTAAAATTTATTACCAAATATAAATTTTGTTTTTAGTTTTTGCTTCTTTTTATAAGCTTATATTTTTTTTGATGAAAAATAACTTATTTAAATTATATTTAAGGTTACGTAGTTAAAAGGTTTAAGTATTTAGGGGCTTTTGTATTTAGAAGTTTATAGATTTAAGTGTTTAGGCATTTAGTGGTCTATAAGTTTTATTTAAACAATGATATAACAAAAAATTTATTTTTATTTTTTTTTCTAATTTTTGAAGGTTATAACCTTTGAAAAAATAAAAATTTTTAAATTTTTTTCAAATGTAAATATAATATTTAGTTATAATAATCTTAATAAATATAAGTCATTTAAATTCAATATAAATAATCACATTGCTAGATATTATAATAATGATCAATAAATAAAGTAATAAAGTATTATTAATAAGGATTATATAAATTAAAATATAATTGCAAAATCTAAAATTATTCAAAATTAAATTAAAATAAATTACTAAATAATAAAATTTGTTTTAAATATTTTGCCTCTTTTTATTATCTTATATTTTTTTGATGAAAAATAAATTATTTATATTATATCTATATCACTAATAATTTATTTTGTAATTAATATTTCTATAAAAATAAACTGATAAATAATTAAAACGAATATTTAAAATTATAAAGAATACTAATAAAAATGAGATTTATTATTTATTATTTAGAGTATACTAATTTAAAGCCTTGTGTATTTATGGGCTTCGGTGTTTAGGAGTTTAGTCATTAAGAATTTAGGTATTTTGTGGTTTATAGATTTAATTTAAAAAATCTAATAACAAAAAATTTATTTTTTTATTTTTTCTAATTTTCAAAGGCTATATAAACTTTGAAAACTTAATAATTTTTAAATTTTTTTAAAATGTTAAAATATTATTTTGTTATAATAATCTAAATAATTATATATTATGTAAATCCAATATAAATAATTTTGTTTATAGATATTATGATGATGATAATAAAATAAATTAATAAACTATTATTAATAAGATAGATATTAAATAAAATTTATTTGCAAAACCAAAAATAATTCAAAATAAAAGTAAAATATATTAATAAGATAAATATTAAATAAAACTATTATTAATAATATAAAATATACAGGATTAAAAGATTATATATTTAGGAGTTTTGGGATTTAAGAATTTAGTGATTTAAGTGTTTAGGCATTTAGTAGTTAATAGGTTTTATTTAAAAAATAAAAAAACAATTTTTTTTTTGTTTTTTGTTCTCATTTGTGAATGATATAACCTTTTAAACAATAACAATTTTTAAATTTTTATTAAATGTGAATAATATATTTAGTTATGATAATCTTAATAATTATATATCATGTAAATTCATTATAAACAATAATATTGATATATATTATAATAATGATCATACAAAATATTAATAAACAATTATTAATAAGATAAATATTGTTTAAAATATATTTACAAAACCTAAAATGATTCAAAATCAAAGTGAAATATTTTACTAAATATTAATTTTAAATTTTTAAATTTTTGTATCCATTTATAAATTTATATATTTTTTGATTAAATTATTTAAATTATATTTGTATCACTATTAATTTATTTTTTAATTTATATTTCTATAAAAATAAACTAATAAATAATTAAAATGTATATATACAATTATAATGAATACTAATAAAATTGAGATATATGATTAATTATTTAGGGTATACCTATTTAATGGTTTATGTTTATTGTGGTTTTGGGGTTAATGAGTTTATTGATTTATATGTTTACACATTTAGGTGTTTATAGGTTTTATTTAATCAATGAAATAACAAAAAATTTATTTTTAAGAATTTTCGTGATTTTCAAAGGTTATATAACCTTTGAAAATATATTAGTTTTTTAATAGTTCTAAAATATGAATACAATATCAAGTTATAATAATCTTAATAATTACATTTTATGTAAATTCAATATAAAAAATTTTATTAATATATATTATTTTGATGATCAAAAATAAATTAATAAACTACTATTAATAAGATAGATATTAATTAAAATATATTTGCAGAACCCAAACTAATTCAAAATCAAAGTAAATTATATTACTAAATAAAAATTAAATTTTTGAAATTTTGTTTATTTTTATAAGCTTATATTTTTTTTCATAAAAAATAATTTATTTTAATTATATATGTCTCACTCATTATTTATTTTGTAATTAATATTTCTATAAAAATAAACTAAAAAAATAATTAAAATGAATATTTAAAATTATAATAAATACAAA
>JAREIK010001813.1:256181-299857 GCA_029783825.1 Sapria himalayana
CAAATATAATTTAAATAATTTATTTTTAATCAATATATATATATATATATATGCTTATAAAAGAAGTAAAAATTTAAAAATTAAATATTATAATAATTTAAAATAAAGAATGAAAAAATAAAAAATTAAATTTTTTGTTTTTTTTAATTTTTGAAGGTTATAACCTTTGAAAATATAATAATTTTTAATTTTTTTTAAATGTGAATATAATATTTAGTTATAATTAATTTAATAATTTTAGATAATGTTAATTAAATATAAATAATTTTATTAATAAATATTATAATAATTATCAATAAATTAATTAATAAACTAGTATTAATAAGAATGATGTAAATTAAAATATAATTGTAAAATCTAAAATGATTCAAATCAAAATAAGATATATATAAAAAAAATAATTTTTTATTTTTAAATTTTGCCTCTTTTTATAGCATATATATTTTTTTGATGAAAAATATTATTGAAATTAGCTCTGTCACACTAATACTTTTATTGTATTAATATTCTAGTATAAATAACTGAAAATTATTAAAAAAGGATATTTACAATTATAATAATAATAATAAACATGAGAATTTGAGTTATTTTTAGACTAAGACTAATTTAATTGTTTTGAGTATTTATGAGCTTCCGGGATAGTATTTAGTTATTTTAGTATTTAGTCATTTAGTGGTTTATTGGGTTTTTTTTAAAAATAAATAAAAAAAAGTATTTTTGTTATTTTTTCTCATTTTTGAAGATTATAACTTTTGAAAATATAATAATTTTTAATTATTTTTTGAAAGTGAAACAATATGAAGTTAATAATCATAATTATTAAATATCATATAAATTAAATATAAATTATTTTATTTGTATATATTATAATAATGATCATAAAAAAATAATAAAGAATTATTAATTAGATAAATATTGTTTAAAATATATTTGCAAAACCTAAAATGATTCAAAATCAAAGTGAAATATTTTACATAATATTAAATTTAAATTTTTAAATTTTGTATCCATTTATATGCTTATATATTTTTTGATGAAAAATAAATTTTTTAAATTATATTTGTCTCAATAATAATTTATATTTTAATTTATATTTTAATTTATATTTTAATTTATATTTCTATAAAAATAAACTAATAAATAATTAAGATGTATGTTAAAATTATAATGAATACTAATTAAAATGTGAATACCATGTATAATTATATTAATCTTACTAATTATATATCATATAAATTAAATATAAATAATTGTATTGATAGATATTATAATAATGATCAAAAATTAAATTAACAAACTATTTTTTAAAATCTAAATATTAATTAAAATATATTTACATAACACAAAATGATTCAAAATCAAAAAAAAATATATTACTAAAAAATAATATTTAATTTTTAAATTTTTCCTTCTTTTTTTAAGCTTATATTTTTTTTGATTAAATATAAATTATTTAAATATTATTTGTCTCATTAGAAATTTAATTTGAATTAATTTTTCTAAAAAATTAAACTATAAATAATTAAAATGAATATTTAAAATTAAAATAAATATAAAATAAATGAGATTTATTATTTAATAAGTAGAATATTGCTATTAAAAGGTTTATGTATTTAGGGGTTTCGGGGTTTATGAGCTTACTGATTTAAGTAAGTAATCAATTGATGATCTATAGGTTTTTTTTTTAAAATGAAATAACAAAAAAATTATTTTTAATTATTTTTTTCATTTTTTAAGATTATAACTTTTGAAAAATATAATAATTTTTAAATTGTTTTAAAACTGAATATACTATATTTTTATAATATTCATAATAATTATATATCATATAAATTCAATATAAACAATTTTATTGATAGATATTCTAATATTTATTAAAAAATAAATTAAAAATCTATAATGAAAAGATTGATATTACTTAAAATATAATATCAAAACCTAAAATGATTAAAAAGCAAAGCAAAATATATTACTAAATAATAATTATTTGTTTTTATTTTTTATTCTTTTTATAAGCTTATCTATTTTTTGAAGAAAAATAATTTTTATAAATTATATTTTTAACTCATAATTTATTTTATAATTAATACAGATATACAAATAAAAAACTAAAAATCAAAATGATTTTTAAAATTATAATGAAAACAAATAAAAATGAGATTTATTAATTATTAGTTAGTGTATACCGGTTTAAAAGATTATCTATATATGGGTATCGAGATTTTTTAATTTAGTGATTTAAGTGTTTAGGCATTTAGTGTTGTATAGGTTTTATTTAAACAATGAAATAACAAAAAAATATATTTTTTTTATTTTTTCACATGTTCAAAGGTTATAACCTTTGAAAATATAAAAATTTTAAAACTTTTTTTTAAAAGTGAATACAATATTTAGTTATAATAATTATTAAATTTATATTTCATATAAATTCAATATAAATAATTTTATTGATAAATATTCTAATAATGATCAAAAAATAATTAATAATCTATTATTAATAAGATATATATCATTTAAAAAATAATTACAAATATTAAAATGATTAAGAAGCTAAGCAAAATATATTACTATATAATAATTTTTTGTTTTGAAACTTGTTTTTAAAAATGTATCTATATATTTTTTCGTTGAAAAATAATTTATATAAATTATATTTGTATAACATAAAATTTATTTTGTAAATAATATTTATATAAATATATACAAATAAATAATTAAATTTATAATTTAAAATTATAATGAAAAAAAAATGAGTTTTATTATTTATTATTTAGGGTATACAGCTTTAATTTAAATTAGATCTTTCTAACTAATAATTTATTTTGTAATTAATATTTCAATAAAAATAAACAGATAAATAATTATAATAAAATAACATGTTTTTAGGCATTTAGTGGTGTATAGGTTTTATTTAAACAATAAAATAACAAAAAAAAATTAGTAATTTTTTCTAATTTCCATAAGTTATAACCATTGAAAATATAATAATATTTAATATTTTTTTGAAATGTGAATATAATATTTAGTTATAATAATATTAATAATTATATATCATATAAATTCAATATAAACAATTTTATTGATAGATATTATAATAATGATCAAAAATTAAATTAATAAACTATTAATAATATGATAGATATTAATTAAAAAATATTTACAAAACCCAAATTGATTCAAAATTAAAGTAAAATATCTTACTTAATAATAATTTTTAATTTTTAAATTTTTACTTATTTTATAAGCGTAAATACTTTTATTGATTAAAAAATTATTTAATTTATATTTCCCGCACTCATAATTTATTTTGTAATAAATATTTCTATAGAAATAAACTAATAAATAATTAAAATAAATATTTAAAATTATAATAAATAGAAATAAAAATTAAATTTATTAATTATTAAGTAGTATATAGTAGTTTAATGGTTTATGTATTTAGGCATTACGAGGTTTAAGAGTTTACTAATTTAATTGTGTATGCATTTAGTGGTTATAGGTTTTATTTAAAAAATAAATAAACAAAAAATTTATTTTTATTATTTTTTGATATTATCAAGTGTTATAACCTTTGAAAATATAATAATTTTTAAATTTTTTACATAAGTGAATTCAATATTTAGTTATAATAATCATTATATTTATATATCATATAAATTCAATATAAACTATTTTATTGATAAATAATTTAATAATGATAAAAAATAAATTAATAATCTATTATTAATAAGATAGATATCAATTATAATATAATTACAAAACATAAAATGATTCAGAAGCAAAGCAAAATATATTACTATATATTAATTTTTTGTTTTGAATTTTTTTTCTCTTTTAAAAAGTGTATCTATATTATTTTGATGAAAAATAATTTATATAAATTATATTTTTGAAACTCATAATTTATTTTGTAATTAATATTTATATAAAAATAATCAAATAAATAATTAAATTTGAATATTTAAAATTATAATGAAAAAAAAATGAGATTTATTCTTTATTATTTAGGATATACCATTTTAATTTAAATTAGATCTGTCTCACTAATAATTTATTTTGTAATTAATATTTCTTTAAAAATAAACTGATAAATAATTAAAATAAAATTTTAAAATTATACTCAATAAAAATTAAAATGAGATTTATGATTTATTATTATTGTATAACAATTTAATGGTTTTGAGATTTAAAATTTTTTGAAATGTGAATGCAATATTTAGTTATGATATTATTAATAATCATACATCATATAAATTCAATATAAACAATTTTATTGATAGTTATTATAATAATGATCAAAAATTATATTAATAAACTAATAATAATAAGATAGATATTCATTAGAAAATATTTACAAAACCCAAACTGATTCAAAATTAAAGTAAAATATATTATTGAATAATAATTATTAATTTTAAAATTTTACTTCTTTTATAAGCGTACATATATTTTTTGATTAAAGATAAATTATTTAAATTATATTTGTCTTACTCATAATTTATTTTATAATAAATATTTTTTAAAAATAAACTATTAAATAATTAAATGAATATTTAAAATTATAATAAATATAAATAAAAATTAGATTTATTAATTATTATGTATTCTATAGTGAGTTAATGGTTTATGTATTTAAGTATTATGGGGTTTAGGAGTATACTGATTTAATTGTGTATGCATTTAGTAGTTTATAGATTTTATTTAAAAAATAAAATAACTAAAAATTTATTTTTATTTTTTTTTTGATATTTTCAAAGGTTATAACCTTTGAAAATATAATAATTTTTAAATTTTTTTCAAAATGAATTCAATATTTAGTTATAATAATCATTATATTTATATTTCATATAAATTTAATATAAACAATTTTAGTGATTAATATTATAATAATGATCAAAAATAAAATAATAATCTATTATTAATAAGATAGATATCAATTAAAATATAATTACAAAACATAAAATGATTTATAAGCAAACCAAAATATATTACTATATAATAATTTTTTTTTTTGTAATTTTATTTTATTTTTAAAAGTTAATCTATATTTTTTTGATTAAAAATAATTTACATAAATTATATTTTTCTAACTCATAATTTATTTTTTAATTAATATTTATATAAAAATAAACAAATAAATAATTAAAATGAATATTTAAAATTATAATGAAAGAAAATGAGATTTATAATTTTTTATTTAGGGTATACCAGTTTAATTTAAATTATATCTGTCTCAATAATAATTTATTTTGTAATTAAAATTTCTATAAAAATAAACTGATAAATAATTAAAATAAAAATTTAAATTATACTGAATAAAAATTAAAATGAGATTTATGATTTATTATTAATTTATATCAATTTAATAGTTTAAGTATTTATAGGTTTTGTCGTATAGGTGTTTAAAGATTCATGTTTTTAGGCATTTAGTTGTTTATAGGTTTTATTTAAACAATAAAATAAAAAAAATTTCTAATTTTTGTCATTTTCATAGTTTATAAACTTTTAAAATATAATAATAATTAAAACTTTTTGAAATGTGAATACAATATTTAGTTATAATAATTTTAATAATTATATATCATATAAATTCAATATAAACAATTTTATTGATAGATATTATAATAATAATCAAAAATTAAATTAATAAACTATTTATAATAAGATAGATATTAATTAATAGATATTTACAATACCCAAATTGATTCAAAATTAAAGTAAAAAATATTATTGGATAATAATATTAAATTTTTAAATTTTTACTTCTTTTATACGCCTATATATTTTTTTTATTAAAACTAAATTATTTAAATTATATTTTTCAGACTCATAATTTATTTTGAAAAAAAAAATATATAAAAATAAACTAATATATAATTAAAATGAATATTTAAAATTATAATAAATTGAAATAAAAATTAGATTTCTTAATTATTAAGTAGTATATAGTGTTTTAATGATTTATGTATTTAGGTATTATTGGCTTTAGAAGTTTACTATTTAACTATGTATGCATTTAGTGGTTTATAGGTTATATTTAAAAATTAAAATAACAAAATATTTATTGTTATTATTTTTTTATTTAGTTATAATAATCATTATATTTATATATCATCTAAATTCAATATAAACAATATTATTGTTAAATATTCTAATAATGATCATAAAATAAATTAATAATCTATTATTAATAAGATATATATCATTTAAAATATAATTACAAAACCTATAATGATTCAGAAGCAAAGCAAATTATATTACTATATAATAATTTTTTGTTTTTAATTTTTTTACTTTTATTAAGTTTATTTATATTTTTTTGATGAAAAATAATTTATATAAATTATATTTGTCTAACTCATAATTTATTTTTTAATTAATATTTATATATATATATAAACAAATAAATAATTAAAATGAAAATTTATAATTATAATGAAAAAAAATGAGATTTATTCTTTATTTTTTAGGGTATACTAGTTTAATTTAAATTATATCTGTCTCACTAATAATTTATTTTGTAATTAATATTTCTATAAAATAAATTGATAAATAATTAAAATAAAAATTCAAAATTATACTGAATAAAAATTAAAATGAGATTTATTATTTATTATTAATGTATACCAGTTTAATGATTTAAGTCTTTAGAGGTTTTGTCGTTTGGAGTTTAGCGATTTTTGTTTTTAGGCTTTTAGTTGTTTATAGGTTTTATTTAAAAAAATAAAATAACAAAAAAAATTTCTATAATTTTTTATCATTTTCATTTGTTATAACATTTTAAAATATAATAATATTTAAAATTTTTTGAAATTTTAATATAATATTTTGTTATAATAATATTAATAATTATATATCATATAAATTTAATAATAAATAATTTTATTGATAGATATTATAATAATGATCAAAAATTAAATTTTTAAACTATTAATATTAAGATAGATATTAATTAAAAAATATTTACAAAATTCAAATTGATTCAAAATTAAAGTAACTTATATTACTTGATAATAATTTTTAATTTTTAAATTTATACTTCTTTTATAAGTATATATTTTTATTAGATAAATAATATATTATTTAAATTATATTTGTCCCAATCATAATTTAATTTGTAATAAATATTTCTAAATAAATACACTAATAAATAATTAAAATGAATATTTAAAAATATAATAAAAAGCAATAAAAATTAGATTTATTAATTATTAAGTAGTATTTAGCGGTTTAAAGGTTTATGTATTTAGGCATTATGGGGTTTAGGAGTTTACTGATTTAACTTTATATGCATTTAGTTGGGCTGCTAATGGGATACGGAGATTCGCGACCCGACTCGAACTCTTGTCCCGAAAGAATCGGTACTGAGAAAATCCGGTGACTTTGACTTTTCCAATCCCATTCTGTCTCATATTTTTTCTTTTGGGACGATTCCGGATCTTAAGCAATATCCATCCCGAGAGCCGTCCCATCCTAAAAAACCTATACTAGAACCAGGAATATATATATATATATATATATAACATGAAAATGCCACCAATTCCACTATTGCCCATCCAATTCCGACGCACCTATTGCTGTTCCGACGAGTTCGATGTCTCCTCATGGCATTCCGGCAGTGTTCAGTTAGGTCCAGCCCTTGTCCGTCGCACTTCTGGTTGCCTCCACAGTGTCTCAGATGCCACCAACCTTTTGGTTTGTTTTTCTGACGAGAATTGAGTGATTAATTATTATTATTATGTGTCTATGTCAGTTTTGTTGAGTATTGGTTGTGGTGTTGTGGTTGGGCCGAATGAGTGGGATGAATGTGTTACAGTCAGTTTTGTAGAGCTTGCTTGTTTAAAATAATTATTTGTATTTAAGCATAACATATCATATTAATTAATGGCAATGTAGATGGCACAATCCAGCGGTAAACGAAAAATATAATAAATTGAAGATAATCACATCTCAAATGATCAAAGTACTGGTAAATCTAATTATCATCCTTTCACGAACCCTCCTATTGTTACGGCAGATTCTTCAATTCTAATTGTTAAAGAAAGTCAAGGTACATCTAAACCTCAAGCTCATAAAAAGTATAAGTCTGCTGTTTGGGAAACTTATGAGATATTAGTTGATTCAGAGGGAAATGAAACTTGCAGGGCAGCTTGTATATGGTGTAGGAAAGAATACTTGGCAAAAAGTGATTAAGATACTTCGGGTTTATGGAAATACTTGAGAAAGATTTGTAGGAAATTTCCACACAAAAAAGAATTAATAGAAGCTGACAAAGGTAAAGACAAGTCATAATCTTTGTTGAGTTTTACTAAAGGTATTAGTTCAGAAGATAAAAATTAACTTGTTGGCAATTTGATCTACAACTAGTTAGGGAGGCTTTGGTAAAAATAATCATAAATGATGAATTGCCTTTTTGTTTTGTTGAGAGGGATGAGTTCAGGGAGTTTTGTGAAGTTAGTATGCCTCAATTTAAAATTCCATCTCGGCACTCTATACTGAGAGATTGTTTTTATTTGTTTGTGAAGGAAAAGACGAAATTATTTGATAGCATATAATCTCATTGTTGTAGAGTTTCATTGACTACCGACACTTGGACTAGCATTCAAAATTTGTCTTATATATGTTTGACTGTTTATTTCATTGATTATCAATGGAATATGCATAAAAGGCTTTTGAACTTTTGTGTAATTAAAAGTCATTCCTGAGTTAATATTAGAAATGCTATTGAGTTTTGCATGAATGAATGGGGTTTGAGAAAGTTGATGTTAATTACTATTGACAATGCATCAAATAATGATGTTGTAGTTGAACAATTGAAAAAATGCTCGTGAAGAAAAGTGTTGTACATTTGAGAGGCGAGCATTTTCATATGAGATGTTGTGCTCATATCCTAAACTTAATTTTCAGAGATGACATTGCAATAGTTGAGGGTGTTATTCAAAAAATTAGATGTGTGGTGAAATATGTGATGAGCAGTCCTAAAAGATTAGATATGTTTAAGTTATGTGTTGAAGAAGAAAACTTGACATATGGATCTTCATTGAAATTAGACTGTCCTACAAGATGGAATTCAACTTTTTTGATGATACAAACTGATATAAAATATCAAAAAGAATTTGATAAGTTGGAGGACAAAGAGAAAAGGTTTTTGAAACAATTTCGTTCAAACATTCTAACTGAGCAAGACTGAACAAATGCCAAAATTTTGGCTCATTTCTTGAAAACTTTTTATGAGGTAAATTGTAAATTTTCTGGCTCATACTATTCTATCTCTAATGTTTATTTTCCTCAGATTATTCGAATTTTGAAAAAAAATTGAGCTTTGTGAAAATCATAGAGATAAAATGGTGTGTGAAATCGGTATGAAAATGAGGCATAAATTCAACAAATATTGGGGTTCTCTTCAGTCAACAAATATTATGCTTTTTGTAGTAGTAGTGTTGGATCCTATATATAAGCTCAAATATCTCAAGGATAAGTACACTTAGCATAATTGAGAGGAATTGGCTAAAAATTTGGTGAAAAAAGTTATAAATGCTTAAATGAAATGATGGATGATTATAAAGATTTAAATGAAGATGAATCAAAAGAAGATGATTTCTCTTCAATTGTGTTGAAGAAAAAATGATGCTTTCTTTAATGGTAGTGATACTTATGTTGATGATTTTTTTTGTTGAATTGGAGAAAGAACAAGAAGTTGCAGCTTTGGAAGAGTTGGATAGGTTCTTGGAGGACAAACTTGAAAAAAATAGAATTTATTTTGATCTTCTAAACTGGTGGAAGGTAAATGAGGTTAGGTATCCTTCTTTGGCAAATGTAGCAAGTGATCTATTTGCTATCCAAGCATCTACTGTGGCATACGAATCTACATTTAGCACTGGGGGAGAACTTTAAATAAAATTAGCAATTCTTTCACACCTATTACAACTAAAGTTCTCATATCTCTACAAGATTGGTTGAGAAGCTCAAACAAAGCTATAGAAATTAAAGAATTAGTTCAAGACCTTCATTATAATGAATCAGGTTAGTTTAAAATTCTTGTAAATTTTAATTTCACTTTTACTTATTTTATTCATTCAATGTAATAAAAATATGCTTCATTTACAATTTTCAGAGGGGTGTCAAGATCCAAATATTATTCCAATTATATTTGGCCAACTAAATTTGGAATGGGTGTATTAAATTTTATAAGGTAATATTTTGTTTTTTTATTACTCTTTCATCTTAGAAATGTATGTCTACATGATTAACACGTTTTCATCTTTGGTTGTCCTTCTACAATGGAGGAAGAAAAGAGAGGAGTTGTAGAATTGATAATTAATTGGGTTTAGATTTTCGTTGCTGTTCCTGGATGGACCTTTGAAATGATTATTATCATGGTAGTTATTTGATGTATTTTTTTTGTTATATTAAGCTGCCTAATTTTAGAAATTACTTAAGTAGTAATTGCTGCTACCGATGTTTGTGGTCATCTTTAGCTATTCCTTAATATTTTAAGTAATTGTTTAAAAAATGTAGTATTGCTATTATGGTTAACTTTCACTCGGCTGAACAAAGCCAAGTTGTGAAAAAACAAAGAACCAAATTAATCACACAACTCGGTCCCGTTCTATTTAACATTTCTATCATTTTCTACACATCAAATTTTTTGACATGGTAATGGAACTTGTTTACGGTATTCAGCATATTTGACAAAACAAAATTGGCCCAATTTGAGTTTGAAAGATACATAACTAAGGAAAGATAAATGATAAAACAAAAGGTTTCGACATGAACTAACTTGGCCGGTTTGAAGAAAATAAATTGAAAAAAATGTCTGAACTCTGTTCCGTCCCGAAACCGTTTTCTCCTACCCAAAATCCCTGATCTCTGTCCCGTCCCATCCTGATATTTTCAACCTATGGGACGGGTTTGGATCTTCAAAAAAAATCTCCGAACTGTGGGAAGGGACTAGAGATTTGTAATCCCCATCCCGTCCCGTCCCATGATCACCCATTGCATTTAGTGGTTTATAGGTTTTATTTAAAAAATAAAATAACAAAATATTTAATATAACCTTTGAAACTATAACAATTTTTAAATTTTTTTTAAATGTGAATACTATATTTAGTTATGATAAGCTTAATAATTATATATTATGTAAATTCAATATAAACAATTATATTGATATATATTATAATAATGATCATACAAAAGATTAAAAAACAATTATTAATAAGATAAATATTGTTTAAGATATATTTACAAAACCTAAAATGATTCAAAATCAAAGTGAAATATTTTACTAAATATTAATTTTAAATTTTTGTATCCGTTTATAAGCTTATATATTTTTTGATGAAAAATAAATTATTTAAATTATATTTGTATCACTATTAATTTATTTTTTAATTTATATTTCTATAAAAATAAACTAATAAATAATTAAAATGTATATATAAAATTATAATGAATACTAATAAAAATGACATTTTTTATTAATTATTTTGGGTATACCTATTTAATGGTTTAAGTTTATTGTGGTTTTGGGGTTAATGATTTTATTGATTTATATGTTTACACATGTAGGTTTTATTTATTGATTTATAGGTTTTATTTAATCAATGAAATAACAAAAAAATTATTTTTATGAATTTTCGTGATTTTCAAAGGTAATAACCTTTGAAAATATAATAATTTTTTAATATTTCTAAAATATGAATACAATACTTAGTTATAATAATCTTAATAAAATTATATTTGATTTAAATTCAATATAAAAAATTTTATTACTATGTATTTTTTGATGATCAAAAAATAAATTAATAAACTATTATTAATAAGATAGATATTAATTAAAATATATTTGTAGAACCCCAAATAATTCAAAATCAAATTAAATTATATTACTAAATAAAATTTTAAATTTTTGAAATTTTGTTTATTTTTATAAGCTTATATTTTTTTTCATAAAAAATTATTTATTTAAAATAAATTTGTCTCACTCATTATTTAATTTGTAATTAATATTTCAATAAAAATAAACCAAAAAATAATTAAAATGAATATTTAAAATTATACTGAATACAAATAAAAATGAGATTTATTATATATTATTTAGGTAATATAGGTTTAATGGTTTTTGTATTTAGGGGGTTTTGGGGTTTAGGAGTCTAGAGATTTAATTGTTTAGACCTTTACTGATTTATAGTTTTTTTTAAAGAATGAAAAAACAAAAAAATTAATTTTTTGATTTTTTTTTATTTTAGAAGGTTGTAACCTTTGAAAATATAATAATTTTAAATTTGTTTCACAATGTAAATATAATATTTAGTTATAATAACTTACTAATTATAAGACATTTTAATTGAATATAAGTAATTTTATTGTTCAATATTATAAAAATGATCAAATAATAAATTAATAATCTATTATTAATAAGATAGATCGCAATTAAAATATAATTGCAAAACCTATATATATTTATTTAAAATCAAAGTAAAATATAATACTAAATAATAATTTTTTGTTTTAAAACTTTTACTTCTTTATATAAGCTTATTTTTTTTTGATTAAAAATAAATTATTAAAATAATATTTGACTCACTCATTATTTATTTTGTGATTGATATTTCTATAAAAAATAAACTATTAAATAATTAAAATGAATATTTAAAATTATAATGAATACAAATTAAAATGAGATTTATGATTTAATATAAATGGTATACCAGTTTAATGGTTTGATTATTTAGGAGTTTTGTCGTTTAGGAGTTTAGCAATTCGTGTTTTTAGGCATTTAGTGGTTTTTAGGTATTATTTATATAATAAAAATTTAAATTTCTATTTTTGATTTTTTCTGATTTTCAAAGGATTATAACCTTTAAAAATAAAATAATTTTTAAAATCTTTTGAAATGCGAATACCATGTATAATTATATCAATCCTACTAATTATATATCATATAAATTCAATATAAATAATTTTAATGAAAATATAATAAAATAATGATCAAAAATTAAATTAATAAATTATTATTAATTATATAAATATTAATTAAAATATATTTACATAACACAAAATCATTCAAAAATAAATAAAAATATAGTACTAAAAAATAATATTTAATTTTTAAAATTTTCCATCTTTTTATAAGCATATATTTTTTTATGATTAAAAATAAATTATATAAATAATAATTGTCTCACTCCAAATTTATTTTGTAATTAATTTTTCTAAAAAAATTAAAAAATAATAATTAAAATGAATATTTAAAATTATAATAAATAGAAATAAAAATGAGATTTATTATTTATTAAATAGTATACAGCTGTTATAAGGTTTTGTATTTAGGGGTTTTGGGTTTTATGAGCTTCTGATTTAAGTAAGTAAACATCTAATGGTCTATTGGTTTATTTAAAAAAGAAATAACAAAAAATTTAATTTTTGTTTTCTTTCTGATTTTTAAGATTATAACCTTAGAAAATATAATAATTTTTAAATTTTTTTTTTAAAATTGATTACAATATTTATTTATAATAATCATAATAATTATATATCATATAAATTCAATATAAACAATTTTATTGATAGATATTCTAATAATTATCAAAAAATAAATTAAAAATCTATCATTAATAAGATTGATATTACTTAAAATATAATATTAAAACCTAAAATGATTCAAAAGCAAAGCAAAATATATTACTTAAAAATAATTATTTGTTTTTAAATTTTTATTCTTTTTATAAGCTTATCTATTTTTTGATGAAAAATAATTTTTATAAATTATATTTTTAACTCATAATTTATTTTATAATTAATATATATATATATAAATAAAAAACATAACAATTAAATTCAATTTTTAAAATTATAATGAAAACAAATAAAAATGAGATTTATTAATTATTATTTAGGGTATACCCTTTTAAACGATTATTTAAATAGGGGTATCAGGATTTTGTAATTTAGTGATTTAATGTGTCTAGGCATTTAGTGATTTATAGGTTTTATTTAAACGATGAAATAATAAAAAAAAATATTTTTTTTATTTTTTCACATGTTCAAAGGTTATAATCTTTCAAAATATAATAATTTTAAAATTTTTTTCAAAAGTGAATACAATATTTAGTTATAATAATTTTTAAATTTATATATCATATAAATTAAATATAAATATTTTTGATGATAAATATTCTAATAATGATCAAAAAATAAATTAATAATCTATTATTAATAAGTTAGATATCAATTAAAATATAATTAAAAAACCTAAATTGATTCATACACAGAGTAAAAATATTACTATATAATAATTTTTTGTTTATAATTTTTTTCTTCTTTTATTAAGTTTATCTATATTTTTTTGTAGAATAATAATTTGTATAAATTATATTTGTATAACTCATAATTTATTTTGTAATTAATATGTATATAAAAATAAACAAATAAATAATTAAAATGAATATTTAAAATTATAATGAAAAAAATAAAAATGAGATTTATTATTTTGGATATACATGTTTAAAAAATTTATCTATATAGGGTTTTCGAGACTTAGAAGTTATTGATTTAAGTATATAAGCATTTAATGGTTTATTAGTTTTATTCAAACAATGAAATAACAAAAAATTTATTTTTGATATTTTTTCAAATTTTCAAAGTTTATAACATTTGAAAAAATAATAATTTTAAAATTATTTAAAAATGTGTATACAATATTTAGTAATAATAAATATTATAATTATATATAATATACACTAAATATAAATAATTTTATTGATAGATATTATATCAATTATCAAAAAATAAATTAATAAACTATTATTAATATGATAGATATAAATTAAAATATAATTAAAAAACCTAAAATGATTCAAAATCAAAGTAAAATTTATTACTAAATAATAATTTTTTTCTAGTTTATGCATCATTTTATAAGCTTATATGTTTTTTTAATGAAAAATATATAATTTATATTATATTTGTATCACTCATAATTTATTTTGTAATTAATATTTCTATAAATTATTTAAATTTTATTTAAGGGTTACGAGTTTAAAGGTTTAAGTATTTAGGGGCATCGGGGTTTAAAAGTTTCGATATTTATGTATTTAGGCATTTAATGGTTTATAAGTTTTATTTAAACAATGATATAACAAAAAATTTATTTTTGTTATTTTTTCTCATTTTTGAAGGTTATAAACATTGAAAATATATCAATTTTTAAATTTTTTTTATCTGTGAATACTATATTTAGTTATGATAATCTTAATAATTATATATCATGTTAATTCAATATAAATAATTATATTGAAATATTATATATAATGATCATAAAATAAATTAATAAACTATTATTAATAAGATAGATATTATTTTAAATATATTTGCACTACGTAAATTTATTCAAAATCAAAGTAAAATTTATAACAAAATAATACTTTCTTTGATGTTTTGCTCCTTTTTATAAGTTTATATTTTTTGTTATTAAAAGTAAATTATGTAAATTATATTTGTCTTCCTCATCATTAATTTTTAATTTATATTTCACTAAAAATAAACTAATAAATAATTAAAATGAATATTTAAAATTATAAAGAATACAAATAAAATAGAGATTTTTTATTTATTATTCAGGATATACTAGTTTAATGGTTTAAGTATTTATGTGTTTTGGGGTTTAGTGATTTAAGTATTTAGGCCTTTAGTGATTTATAGTTTTTTATTTAAAGAATGAAAAAATAAAAAATTTAATTTTTTGAAGGTTATAACCTTAGAAATTATAATAATTTTTATTTTTTTAAATATGAATATAATATTCTGTAATAATAAACTTAATAATTATATATAATGTAAACTCAATATAAATAATTTTATTAATAGATATTATAATAATGATCAATAAAAAATTAATAAACTATTATTAATAAAAATGAAAAAATTATAATATAATTGCAAAATCTAAAATGATTCAAAATAAAAATAAAATATATTACTAAATAATAAATTTTTGTTTTTAAAATTTTGTCTCTTTTTATAAGGATATATTTTTTTTTGATAAAAAATAAATTATTTAAATTAGATATGTCTAACTAATAATTTATTTTGTAATTAATATTTCTATAAAAATAAACTGATAAATAATTAAAATAAAAATTTAAAATTCACTTAATAAAAATTAAAATGAGATTTAAGATTTATTATTAATGTATACCGATTTAATAGTTTAAGTATTTAGAAGTTTTGTCGTTTAGGAGTTTTGCGATTTATGTTTTTAGGCATTTAGTGGTTTATAGGTTTTATTTAAACAATAAAATAACAAAACAAAATTTTGTTATTTTTTGTCATTTTCATCGGTTATAACCTTTGAAAATATAATAATATTTAAAATTTTTTGAAATGTGAATACAATATTTAGTTATAATAATATTAATAATTATATATCATATAAATTCAATATAAACCATTTTATTGATAGATATTATAATAATGATCAATAATTAAATTAATAAACTATAAATAATAAGATAGATATTAATTAAAAAATATTTACAAAACCCAAATTGATTCAAAATTAAAGTATAAAATATTACTAGAAAATAATTTTTAATTTTTAAAATTTTACTTCTTTTATAAGCGTATATATATTTTTTTGTTTAAAAATAAATTATTTAAATTATATTTGTCGCACTCATAATTTATTTTATAATAAATATTTCTATAAAATAAACTTATAAATAATTAAAATGAATATTTAAAATTATAAGAAATTGAAATAAAAATTAGATTTCTTAATTATTAAGTAGTATATAGCAGTTTAATGGATTATGTATTTAGGCATTACGGGCCTTAGGAGTTTACTGATTTTACTGTGTATCCATTTAGTGGTTTATAGGTTTTATTTAAAAATTAAAATAACAAAATATTTATTTTTATTTTTTTTTTGATATTTTCAAAGGTAATAACATTTGAAAATATAATAATTTTTAAATTTTTTTCAAATGTAAATATAATATTTAGTTATAATAATCTTAATAATTATAAGTTATTTAAATTTAATATAAATAGTTACATTGCTAGATATTATAATAATGATCAAAAAAAATTTAATAATTTATTATTAATAAGTTATATATTATTTAAAATATATTTGTAAAATCTAAATTTATTCACAATAAAACTAAAATATATTACTTAATAATAATTTTTTAATGTTTTTCTTTTTTTATAACTTTATATTTTTGTTATTATAAATAAATTATTTAAATTAATTTGTCTTACTCATAATTTATTTTCTAATTTATAATTCTATCATAATAAACTAATAAATAATTAAAATAATATTTAAAAATTATAATGAATACAAATAAAATTGAGATTTATTATTTATTAATCAGGATATACCAGTTTAATGGTTTAAGTATTTAGGTGTTTTTGGGTTTAAGAGTTTATTGATTTAAGTGTTTAGACCTTTAGTGATTTATAGTTATTATCTAAAGAATTAAAAAACAAAAAATTTAATTTTTTGAATTTTTTTAATTTTTGAAGGTTGTAACCTTTGAAAATATAATAAATTTCAATTTTTTTAAATGTGAATATAATGTTTAGTTATAATAATCTTAATAATTATATATAATGTAAACTAAATATAAATAATTTTATTAATAGATATTATAATAATGATCAATAAATAAATTAATATACTAGTATTAATAAGAACGATATAAATTAAAATATAATTATAGAATCTAAAATGATTCAATATCAAAAAAAGATATATTACTAAATAATAATTTTTTATTTTAAAAATTTTTTCTCATTTTATAAGCATATATATTTTCTTGATGAAAAATAAATTATTTAAATTATATCTGTCTCACCAATAATTTATTTTGTAATTAATATTTCTATAAAAATAAAATGATAAATAATTAAAATGAATATTTAAAATTATAATGAATACTAATAAAAAAGAGATATATGATTTATTATTTAGGGTATACCTATTTAATGGTTTACGTTTTTTGTGGTTATGGGGTTAAGGAGTTTATTGATTTATATGTTTCCACATTTAGGTGTTTATAGGTTTTATTTGATCAATGAAATAACAAAAAAATTATTTTTAAGAATTTTCGTGATTTTCAAAGGTTATAACCTTTGAAAATATAATAATTTTTTAATAGTTCTAAAATATGAATACAATATCATGTTATAATAATCTTAATAATTATATTTTATGTAAATTCAATATAAAAAATTTTATTAATATATTTTATTTTGATGATCAAAAAATAAATCAATAAACTATTATTAATAAGATAGATATTAATTAAAATATATTTGTAGAACCTAAAATAATTTAAAATCAAAGTAAATTATATTACTAAATAAAATTTTAAATTTTTGAAATTTTGTTAATTTTTATAAGCTTATTTTTTTTTTCCTAAAAAATAATATATTAAAATTATATGTCTCACTCATTATTTATTTTGTAATTAATATTTCTATAAAAATAAACTAAAAAATAATTAAAATGAATATTTAAAATTATAATGAATACAAATAAAAATGAAATTTATTATTTATTATTTAGGTTATATAGGTTTAATGGTTTAAGTATCTAGGGTGTTTTGGGGTTAAGGAGTCTAGATATTTAAATGATTAGGCTTTTAGTGGTTTATAAGTTTTATTTAAATAATAAAATAATAAAAAAATTATTTTTGTGATTTTTTATCATTTTTTAAGGTTATAAACTTTGAAAATATAATAATTTTTAATTTTTTTTCAAATGTATATATAATATTTAGTTATAAAAATCTTAATATTTATAAGACATTTAAATTCAATATAAGTAATTTTATTGATTGATATTATACTAATGATCAATAAATAAATTAATAAACTCTTATTAAAAAGATTTATAGCAATTAAATATAAATGCAAATCCTATAATGATTCAAAATCAAAGTAAAATATATTACTAAATGATTATTTTTTGTTTTTAAATTTTTACTTCTTTTTATAAGCTTATATTTATTTTTTGATTAAACATAAATTATTAAAATTATATTTGTCTCTTTTTATTTATTTTGCAATTAATATTTCTATAAAAAATAAACTAATAAATAATAAGAATGAATATTTAAAATTATAATGAATACATATTAAAATGAGATTTATGATTTATTATATATGATTTACCGGTTTAATTTATTGTTAATTTAGGGGTTTTGTCATTTAGGAGTTTAGCAATTCATGTTTTTAGGCATTTAGTGATTTATAGTTTTTATTTATATAATAAAAATAAAAAAAAATTTTGATTTTATATGAATTTCAAAGGTTATAACATTTTAAAATAAAATAATTTTTAAATTTTTTGAAATGTGAATACCATGTATAATTATATTAATCTTACTATTTATATATCATATAAATTCAATTTAAACAATTTTAAATGATAGATAGTATAATAATGATCAAAAATTAAATTAATAAACTATTATTAATAATATAAATATTAATAAAAATATATTTACATAACACAAAATGATTCAAAATCAAATTAAAATATATTACTAAATAATAATATTTAATTTTCAAATATTTCCTTCTTTTTATAAGCTTTTATTTTTTATTGATTAAAAATAAATTATTTAAATAATATTTGTCTAACTTAAAATTTTTTTTGTAATTAATTTTTCTAAATAATTAAACTATAAATAATTAAAATGAATATTTAAAATTATAATAAATATAAATAAAAATGAGATTTATTATTTATTATTTATTAAGTAGTATAAAGCTGTTAAAATGTTTATGTATTTAGGGGTTTCGTGGTCTATGAGCTTATTGATTTAAGTAAGTAAGCATTTAATGATCTATAGGTTTTATTTTAAAAATGAAATAACAAAAAAATTATTTTTATTATTTTTTTCTCATTTTTTAAGTTAAATAAAACCTATAAATCAATAAATGCCTAAAAACATAAATCGCTAAACTCCTAATCGAAAAAACCTGAAAATACTTAAACCATTAAACTGGTATACATTAATAATAAATCATAAATCTCATTTTAATTTTTATTTAGTATAATTTTAAATTTTTATTTTAATTATTTATCAGTTTATTTTTAAAGAAATATTAATTATAAAATAAATTATTAGTGAGACAGATATAACTTAAATTAAACAGGTATACCGTAAATAATAATTAATAAATCTTATTTTTTTTTTCATTATAATTTTTAATATTCATTTTAATTATTAATTTTTTATTTTTATATAAATATTAATTAAAAAAATAAATTATGAGTTAGACAAATATAATTTATGTAAATTATTTTTAATCAAAAAAATATAGATTAACTTTTTAAAATAAAAAAAATTTCAAAAGAAAAAATTATTATATAGTAATATATTTTTCTTTGCTTATGAATTATTTTATGTTTTGTAATTATATTTTAATTGGTATCTATCTTATTAATAATAGATTATTAATTTATTTTTTGATCATTATTAGAATATATATCACTAAAATTGTTTATGTTGAAATATGATATATAAATATTTTGATTATTATAACTAAATATTGAATTCACTTTTGAAAAAAATTTAAAAATTATTATATTTTCAAATGTTATAACCTTTGAAAATATCAAAAAATAATAAAAATAAATGTTTTATTTTTTAATTTTTTAAATAAAACTTATAAACCACTAAATGCATACACAATTAAATTAGTAAACACCTAAACCCCGTAATACCTAAATACATAAACCATTAAACTGCTTTATAATACATAATAATTAATAAATCTAATTTTAATTTTTATTTATTATAGTTTATATATTCATTTTAATTATTTATTAATTTATTTTTATAGAAATATTTATTATAAATTAAATTATGAGTGCGACTAATATAACTTAAATAATTTATTTTTAATCAAAAAATATATATACGCTTATAAACGAAGTAAAAATTTAAAAATTAAAAATTATTATCCAGTAATATATTTTACTTAATTTTGAATCAATTTGGGTTTTGTAAATATTTTTTAATTAATATCTATCTTATTATTAATAGTTTATTAATTTAGTTTTTGATCATTATTATAATATCTATCAATAAAATTATTTATATTTAATTTATATCATATATAATTATTAATATCATTATAACTAAATATTATATTTACATTTCAAAAAATTTTAATTATTATTATATTTTCAAAGGTTATAACCTATGAAAATTAAAAAAAATTACAAAATTATTTTTTGTTATTTTATTGGTTAAATAAAACCAATAAACCACTAATGCCTAAAAACCTAAATCGCTAAACTCCTAAAAGACAAAACCTCTAAATACTTAAACCAATAAACTAGTATACATTAATAATAAATCATAAATATCATTTTAATTTTTATTCAGTATAATTTTTAATTTTTATTTTAATTAATTTTCAGTTTATTTTTATAGAAATATTAATTACAAAATAAATTATTAATAAGACTGATCTAATTTAAATTAGACCAGTATAACCTAAATAATAAATAATAAATCTCATTATTTTTTAATTATAATTTTAAATATTCATTTTAAATAATTATTTGTTTATTTTTATATAAATATTAATTACAAAATAATTTATGCGTTACACAAATATAATTTATGTAAATTATTTTTCATCAAAAAATTATAGATAAACTTAAAAAAAAAAATTTTAAAACAAAAAATTATTATATAGTAATATATTTTGCTTTGCTTTTGAATAGAGCTGGCAATTTGAGCCCGGCCCGTTGGGCTAGCCCGACCAACCCGAAATTAGGGTCGGGCTGGTCCCTAATATTATTGGCCCGAAAAAACTGGGCCAAATTTGGACCGGCCCGATTGACCCGTGGGCTTAATCGGATCGGATCGGGCTAGCCCGATTAGTTTCGGGCTGGCCCGGTTTGAAAAATTAAATAAAAAACTAATTTTTTATTTTACTTATCCAAGCACCATTTGTTATTAAAACAGTGATAAAGAAAGTGGGATTGTGGGATTCCATCCACGGTTCCTATCATTTAAGGGATAAAGTGCTTGTTCACAACAACGTCCTCCATTGAAAAGCGAAACAAGCTCAACATCATCAATGACATCTCTAATTGATGTAAGTTTGATTATTATAATTTTTATTCATTATTTTTCTTGTTATATTTTTTTCAAGTATCTAGTATAGTGATGATTTTGTTTATGTGTTGGTTGCTTGTATTATTTTAGGAGTATCACATGGAAATGAGTCAAATGACTTCAAATGATGTCCAGTCTCAACTTGATATATACTTAGATGAAGGAAGCTATGTTGGAAATGACCTCGATGTGCTAGAATATTGGAAGTTAAATAAACATCGATTCCCTGAACTTGCAATTATGGCTTCTGACATTTTAAGCATTCCAATCACAACAGTAGCTTCAGAATCTTCATTTAGTATTGGTGGTCGTATATTGCATAGTATAGAAATTGTTTGCTCCCAAAAACTGTGCAAGCCCTTATTTGTACTCGTAATTGGCTGCATGATTTTAAAGAAATTGGACCTTCTGGTAAAAATTGCTTATTCCCTAAACTTTTTTTTGTTTTGTTTTTTTTGTTTCTTACTTACAACTTACAAAATAAACATTTTGGTTTTCTGAATTGCAGATGTGCAGGAAGTAGAGGATATTAGATTATCTAAGGAAGATTGAAATATTGTTGTTGATGATGATCTTGTCTCCACTGAGCATGATTTTTAGATTTTTAATTTAATGATTATTCTGATAGGAGTATGTTGTAAAAAGTTGGAAATTGTTTATTTTTGAAAATCTTGTTGAATATTTATTTCAAACTTCTTGACTGAAGAGAGAAGATAGAATAGAGAATGGGTAGGTAAATATTTATTAATTTGGTTTCAAATGGGTAGGTAAATGCCTCGTCTCCATCTCCGGTCATCCTTGTTGGGAATGCTATAATGAATTCAGAGTCTTTGAGTTTGGCGCAGCAGAAAATCATGGTGGACAGTGGACAGACTGCATCATATGGACATATGGAGCAAAAAAAATAGAGAAATACATAATAGTGGGGCAAACATATCATATGGACATATGGAGCAAAAAATATATAAGGCATTATTTGCAAGAGAGAAATCCTTGTACACCTGAAATGAAACAAATAATAGAGAAAGAAAGTAATTTATGAATAAAATAATTTCATAATTTTTTTTCATATAGGGTTGGGCTGGCCCCCTGGCCCGCTAGCCCGATATAGGGCCGGGCTGGGTCAACGAAATAGCAGCCCGGTTTAAATCAGGCCCGGCCCGGTCCGCCCGATTATTCCCTTGGCCCGGTGTGAGCCCGGCCCAGCCCGATCCGCCCGCCCGACTTGCCAGCTCTACTTTTGAATCATTTTAGGTTTTGTAAATATATTTTAATTGATATCTATCTTATTAATAATAGATTATTAAGTTATTTTTTCATCATTATTATAATATTTATCAATAAGAATGTTTATATTGATTTTATATGATATATAAATATAATTATTATTATAACTAAATATTGTCTTCACTTTTGAAAAAAATTTTAAAATTATCACATTTTCAAAGGTTATAACCTTTGAAAATGTGAAAAAAAAAATATATTTTTTTATTATTCTACAGTTTAAATAAAAATTATAAATCACTAAATTCCTAAGCATTTAAATCACTAAACTATAGAATCCCGATACCTCTATATAAATAATCCTTTAATTCGGTATACCGTAAATAATAATTAATAAATTTTATTTTGATTTGTTTTCATTTTAATTTTAAAAATTCATTTTGATTGTTTAGTTTTTTATTTTTATATATGTATTAATTATAAAATAAATTATGAGTTAAAAATATAAATTATAAAAATTAATTTTAATCAAAAAATTGATAAGCTTATAAAAAGAATAAAAATTTAAAAACAAATAATTATTATTTAGTAATATATTTTGCTTTTATTTTGAATCATTTTAGGTTTTGATATTATATTTTAATTAATATCAATCTTATTCATAAAAGATTTTTAATTTATTATTTTATAATTATTAGAATATCTATAAATAAAATTGTTTATATTGAATTTATATGATATATAATTATTATGATTATTATAAATAAATATTGTATTCACTTTTGAAAAAAATTTAAAAATTATTATATTTTCAGAGGTTAAAATCTTAAAAAATGAGAAAAAATAATAAAAATAAATTTTTATTTATTTTATTTTTTAAATAAACCCTATAGACCATTAAAAGATTACTTTCTTAAATTAGTAAGATCATAAACCCTGAAACCCCTAAATACATAAAGATTTTAACATCTATATACTACTTAATAAATAATAAATCTCATTTTTATTTCTATTTATTATAATTTTAAATAATCATTTCAATTATTTATAGTTTAATTTTTTAGAAAAATAATTACAAAATAAATTTCGAGTGAGACAGATATTATTTAAATAATTTATTTTTAATCATAAAAGAATATAAGCTGATAAAAAGATGGACAAATTTAAAAATTAAATATTATTATTTAGTAATATATTTTTATTCAATTATGAATCATTTTGTGTTATGTAAATATATTTTAATTAATATTTATATTATTAATAATAGTTTATTAATTTAATTTTTGATCATTATTATAATATCTATCATTAAAATTGTTTATATTGAATTTATATGATATATAATTAGTAATATTAAGATAATTATACATAGTATTCACATTTAAAAAAATTTTAAAATTATTTTATTTTTAAAAGATATAATCTTTGAAAATCAGAAAAAATCTAAATTTTTTTTTTATTTTTATTATATAAATAAAACCTATAAACCACTAAATACCTAAAAACATAAATTGATAAACTCCTAAACGACAAAACTCCTAAATAATCAAACCATTAAACCGGTATACCACATATAATAAATCATAAATCTCATTTTATTTGTATTCATTATAATTTTAAATTTTCATTTTAATTATTTATTAGTTTAATTTTTATAGAAATATTAATTACACACTAAATAATGAGCGAGACAACTATTATTTAAATAAATTATTTTTTTTGAAAAAAAATATAAGCTTATAAAAATAAACAAAATTTCAAAAATTTAAAATTTTATTTAGTAATATAATTTACTTTGATTTTGATTAATTTTGGGTACTAAAAATATATTTTAATTAATATTATATTTATTAATAATAGTTTATTAATTTATTTTTTGATCATCAAAATAATATATAATAATAAAATTTTTTATATTGAATTTACAACAAATATAATTATTAAGATTATTATAACTAAGTATTGTATTCATATTTTAGAACTATTAAAAAATTCTTATATTTTCAAAGGTTATAACCTTTGAAAATCACGAAAATTCAAAAAAATAATTTTTTTGTTATTTCATTGATTAATTAAAACCTATAAATCAATAAATAAAACCTAAATGTGTAAACATATAAATCAATAAACTCATTAACCCCAAAACCACAATAAACTTAAACTATTAAATAGGTATACCTTAATTAATAAATCATAAATCTCATTTTTATTAGTATTCATTATAATTTTATATATACATTTTAATTATTTATTAGTTTATTTTTATAGAAATATAAATTAATTATTAGACAAATATAATTTAAATAATTTATTTTACATCAAAAAATATATAAGCTTATAAATGGATACAAAAATTTAAAAATTTAAAATTAATATTTAGTAAATTATTTCACGTTGATTTTGAATCATTTTAGGTTTTGCAAATATATTTTAAACAATATTTATCTTATTAATATTTGTTTATTGATCTTTTGTATGATCATTATAATAATATATATCAATATAATTATTTATATTGAATTTATATGATATATAATTATTAAGATTAATCATAACTAAATATAGTATTCACATTTAAACAAAATTTAAAAATTGTTATAGTTTCAAAAATGAGAACAAATAACAAAAAATTTTTTTTTTGTTATTTTATTTTTTAAATAAAACCTATAAACTACTAAATGCCTAAACACTTAAATCACTAAATTCTTAAATCCCAAAACTCCTAAATATATAATATTTTAAACCTGTATATTTTATCTTATTAATAATAGTTTTATTTAATATCTATCTTATTAATATATTTTAATTTGATTTTGAATCATTTTAGGTTTTGCAAATAAATTTTATTTAATATCAATCATATTAATAATAGTTTATTAATTTATTTTATTATCGTCATCATAATATCTATAAAAAAAATTATTTATATTGAATTTACATAATATATAATTATTTAGATTATTATAATAAAATAATATTTTTATATTTTAAAAAAATTTAAAAATTATTAAGTTTTCAAAGGTTATAACCTTTGAAAATAAGAAAAAATAAAAAAATAATTTTTTTGTTATTAGATTTTTTAAATAAAATCTATAAACCACAAAGTACCTAAATTCTTAATGAATAAACTCTTCAACCCCGAAGCCCATAAATACATAAGCCTTTAAATTAGTATACTTTAAATAATAAATAATAAATAATAAATCTCATTTTTATTAGTATTTATTATAATTTTAAATAATCATTTTAATTATGTATCAGTTTATTTTTATTGAAATATTAATTACAAAATAAATTATTAGTGAGACGGATATAATTTAAATAATTTATTTTTCATCAAAAAAATATAAGATCATAAAAAAAGGCAAAATTTTTAAAACAAATTATTATTATTTAGTAATTTATTTTAATTTAATTTTGAATAATTTTAAATTTTGCAATTTTATTTTAATTTATATCATTCTAATTAATATTAGTTTATTAAGTTATTTGTTGATCATTATTATAATATATATTAATAAATTTATTTATATTCATTTTACATTATATATAATTAACAAGATTATTATAACTAAATATTATATTCACATTTAAAAAAAATTAAAAATTATTATATTTCCAAAGGTTATAACCTTCAAAAATTAGATAAAATCACCAAAGGCATAAACCCTTAAATGACTAAACCCCAAAACACCTAAATACTTAAACTATTAAACCTGTATATCTCAAATAATAAATAATAAATCTCAATTTTATTTGTATTAATTATAATTTTAAAAATTTATTTTAATTATTTATTAGTTTATTTTTATAGAATTATAAATTACAAAATAAATTATGAGGAAGAAAAATATAATTTAAATAATTTATTTTTAATAACAAAAATATAAACTTATAAAAAAAGCAAAATATTAAAAAAAATTATTATTTAGTATTATATACTTTGATTTTGAATAAATTTAGATTTTGCAAATATATTTTAAATAATATCTATTTTATTAATAATAGTTTATTAATTTATTTATTGATCATTATTATAATATCTAGCAATGTGATTATTTATATTGAATTTAAATGACTTATATTTATTAAGATTATTATAACTAAATTTTATTTTTACATTTGAAAAAAATTTAGAAATTTTTATATTTTCAAAGGTTATAACCTTCAAAAATTAGAAAAAAAAATAAAAATAATTTTTTTGTTATATCATTGTTTAAATAAAACTTATAGACCACTAAATACCTAAACACTTAAGTCAATAACTTTGAAATCTCGAAAACCCTAAATAGATAATCCTTTTAAACTGGAATACCCTTAATAATAAATAATAAATCTTAATATTATTTTTTTAATTTTAATTTTAAAATATTCATTTTAATTATTTATTCGTTTATTTTTATTAAATATTAATTACAATATAAATTATTAGTTAGACAAATATAATTTATATAAATTATTTTTCATCAAAAAATATAGATAAACTTTTAAAAAGTAGAAAAAATTTTAAAACAAAAATTTATTATATAGTAATATATTTTGCTTTCCTTCTGAATCATTTTAGGTTTTGTAATTATATTTTAATTGATATCTATCTTATTAATAATAGATTATTACTTTATTTTTTGATCATTATTAGAATATTTATCAATAAAATAGTTTATATTGAATTTATATGATATATAAATATAATGATTATTATAACTAAATATTGAATTCACTTTTGAAAAAAATTTAAAAATTATTATATTTTCAAAGGTTATAACATTTGAAAATATCAAAAATTAATAAAAATAAATTTTTTGTTTATTTATTTTTTAAATAAAACCTATAACCACTAAATACATACACCGTTAAATCAGTAAACTCCTAAACCCCGTAATGCCTAAATACATAAACCATTAAACCGCTATATACTAATGAATAATTAATAAATCTAATTATCTCTTTGAATTGCTCTCTCAAGCTAGAGAGAGAAACACAATTTTTAGAGAGAGAAACAACAATTTTCAGTGAAGAAGTAGCCATTATCAAGCAAAAATGGAGCAAGCAGATTTCTTAATGAATAGGAAATCATTTTCTCAACATTTTATAAAGATCCGCGCTTCATTCATCATCTTCTTCGGAAGTTTTCGGGAAAAAAAATGGGGAACCCTCGATAGATTTTCCCCGACAAACATGGCTTCCCTCACTGAAGCTCACAAATATACACTGGTGGGCAAATTCTCACATGGGCATCCTCGCATTGAAGATATAAAAGCATTCTATGCTTCCTTGAAGCTCAAAGACCTGATAAAAATAGGAGTCTTGGATGCGAAGCACATCCACGTGCAGCTCTTTACAGAAGAGGACTTCCATAGAATCTGGTTGAAAGGAGTTTGGTATATCATCGGCTACCCCATGCGAGCTTTCAGATGGACACCCGACTTTTCAACCAAGCAGGAATCCCCATTGGCCCCGGTAGGGTTCCTCCTTCTCATGCTCCCCATTCACTTGTTTGATAAATTTGCTCTCTATCACATTGCACAAGCAGTCGGCACCCCTCTTCTTCTTGATGGTGCCACTGCTACTCTCTCTCGCCCGAGTGTTGCTCGGCTGTGCATAGAAGTCAACTTGTTGAATCATAATTCTCAGCGAATATGGATAGGCTCTAAGAATGGAAATTGGTTTCTGGCAAGATGTAATTCCATAGACCCTCCCTCACTATTGCACATACTGTAAGAAGCTTGGACATGGTTGTGATCACTGTATTGTCAAAAAAAAGCATGAAGAAGATAGGCAGTATACAGACTTTACAGGGAAGGGGAAGGAAATAGTACAATACAGAATAAAAAACACCATGGCTCTTGAGCAGAAATTAAACGATGAGGGAACTAGCCTGGAACTAACCGAAGATGTTTCTCCTAGGATAGAAGAGAAGGAAGAGGTAGATGGAGAGGTTAAAAATAAAAGACATGATTTAATTATGAAAATTGCAGAAATAAACAAAAGGTTTCGGGGCAGCAGGTTTGATAACAGAATTAGAAGGGAGGAGAGTAGGAAATGGGCAATAAAAGAAGTTAATATCTCGGATGAGGAAATAGAGGTGCGAAGTAGTATAAACTTAAACAAGGGAGAGGAAGAAAATGAATGCATAAAATCCACAAAGGATGATATCGATATACATAGATATAAGAATAAAATGGGCAACAGGGAATGGGCCTTGGAAGAAATAAAAATTATGGCCATACAACTAGGGAGGGCGTGGAAAGAAGACAAAACAGAAAATACTAGTGCTATAAAAAAGCCAAGAAACAGGAAAAAACACCTAAATAGAACATATGATTCAAAGTGCATCACTAGATCTCAGACTAAAACTAACCATAATGTTTAAATTCTTTTACTGGAATGTTAGGGGTATTGCAAACCCTTCCACAATAAAAAGAATTAAAAAAATGATAAAATTATATAATTCTTCTCTTATAATGCTTGCTGAACCTATGGTGAATAAGGTTCAAATAGATCAATAAAAGGGAGTCCTGGGCTTTGAGAATGCATTTTCTAATAAAAATAGTAAAATTTAGGTATTTTGGAAAAATAAATTTAATATAAATATATTGGAGGAGACGGATCAAATAATCAATTTTAGTCTAGATAATGCTCGAGATGAAGTAATCACGGTAGTCTATGCTAAATATACTAAAGAAGGTAGAAAGGAGCTTTGGAATAGTATGGCTAAAATATCAAGTTTGAACAAACCATGGATAATAGGAGGTGATTTTAACATAATAAGAAATGCCAGTGAGAAAAAAGGAGGTAATTTTCCTAGCACTAGAGCCATTTCACACTTTAATGAGGCTATATCAAAGGCTAGTTTGATGGAAGCTAACTTTTTAGGCTCACAATATACCTGGTGCAATAACAGGAAAAACAAAGGCACTATATGGGCAAGACTAGATAGAGTCTTATACAATGTGAAATGGTTAGAAAGTTTTGGATCTACGGCTGTGAGACATTTAAGTAGAACATGCTCAGATCACAATCCATTGTTAATTACCTTAGAGCAGACCAAATTCTTCAGTAAACCTTTTAAATTTCAGAATGCTTGGTGTTTGCATCATACATTCATAAATATGGTTAAAGAGTCTTGGTCCCTGGAAGTCTCAGGTAATCTGGCACAAATCTGGAATATGAAACTAAATAGATTAAAAAAACATCTAAAGATATGGAATAGAGATATATTTGGTAATATAAACAAAAATATAATAGAAACAGAAAAAAAAGCTGAAAAATTAGAGATAGAACATGAAATATCACAAAATAAAGAGAGTAGAGAAGCACTTAGTAAATCCCAAGCTGAACTAAAATTAAAACTCCTCATGGAGGAAATTTTTTGGAAACAAAAAGCTAAAATAAATGGCTAAAAGAAGGAGATAAAAACACAAAATTTTTTCAGAGAGCAGCTAAAATAAGAATACAGAAACAAAGAATAAAAGGTATAAAAAATAGTAATAATACCTGGATAGATGATAACACAGAAATTAAAAAGCATTTTGATGAATACTTTGAAAATCAATTTATAGGGGATACATCCTTGAGAGGTGTTGAACTTATACATAAAATAGATTGTAACATTACCAGAGAAGAGAATGATACCCTTATTAAATTCCCAGATGAAGAAGAGCTTAAAACGGTTGTTTATAGCCTGGACCCAAATAGTGCCCCCGGCCCATATGGATGGAACAATGAGTTCTACCAAAAATGCTGGATTATCATAAAATCTGATCTTCTCAATGCCATTTATTGGATTTTTAATGTAGCAGAAATAAGCAAGAAATGGAGTAGCACATATATGGTGCTAATTCCCAAGACAGACAATCCTCAAAAGGCAGATGATTTTAGACCTATAAGTCTATGTAATTCTATTTATAAGATTCTATCTAAATTATTGCAAAACAGATTAACTTATGTCCTTCCTAAAATTATTTGGAAAGAGCAATCAGGCTTCATGAAAAACAGACTTATAATGGAAAATATTTGCTTAGCTAAAGAAATGATTAAAGATATAGGCAAAAAAGTTAGAGGACATAATGTATTAATAAAATTAGACTTATCTAAAGCTTTCGATAAAGTAGAATGGAATGTCCTCTGTTTCACCATGAGAAAGATGGGTTTCTCGGAGACCTAGATAGACTTGATATACAGATGTATATCAAGCTCATGGATTAAAATTCTAGTAAACGGGGAACTAGGAAGAGATATCAAGCCGCTTAGAGGACTAAGACAAGGTGACCCTCTTTCTCCCTCACTCTTTAATATTTATTTAGAGCTCTTTATTGTCAATCTCAAAGACAAAATTTGCACAGGTGAAATAGGTGCCATCAACCAACCAAAAGGTACTCCCCTGGTGAGTTGTCTTGCATATGCAGATGATGTGGTAATCTTCACTAACGGTAGTGCTAGATCCCTTCGAAACCTGATGAATTTGTTGAGAGTAATGGAGGAAGAAACAGGTCAAAAAATAAACAGCAAAAAGTGTCATTTTATGATAGCTAAAAAAGCTCCTATGAGTTTAGGAGATAGAGTACAAAGTATAACAGGTTTCTCGCAAAAAAGGATCAATTCAATATCTGGGATGCCCTTTATATGTAGGAAAAGTTAAGTTAGAATACTTGGAATTCTTACTCGAAAAGATCAAAAATAAAATTGCAGGATGGAAGGTTGAAATGCTATCTATGAGCGGCATGATAACTTTAATCACACATGTACTTCAAAGCATAGTCATGCAAAACCTAATGATCACTCATTTACCAGCCATTGATAAAAAAAAGAATTGAAAAAGAAATGGCTTGTTTTCTGTGGGGGACATATAAAGGTAAAAGTAAGCTTCACTGGAAAAAATGGAAAGATCTCTGTTTTCCAAAACAGGAAGCAGGGTTGGGTTTTATAGATTTGAATGATCTCGCCAAAGCTTGGGCTTGTAAAAGATGGTGAAGGCTTAAAGAAAATAATAGTTTATGGGCAGAATTTATAAGGGCCAAATATTGCAAAGATGGGGATACGAACACAGAAATAAAAAAGAGTAAAGCTTCACAAGTGTGGATGCAAATGCTTAAACAAAGAGGGATAGTAGAAAAATATTCTAAGTTCACTAAAAGTGGCTGGAAATGGACATTGAGTGTAGATGGAAAATTCTCTATCAAAACCATCAAAGATAAAGTGATAAGTAGAAAGGAAGAGCTAACACTATTTAAATGGACCTGGAATAATGATAACTCTCAAAAAATTAAAACTAACACATAGAAAGTTCTCTCTAATATTCTTCCAATAGATGTAAATATAAAAAAGAAAGGTATTCAACTTCCCTCTAGGTGTGAATGCTATTTTCAGGAAATTGAATCGATAGATCATTTATTTTCACAAGGAAAGATAGCTTTAGAAATTTGGAAAAGATTAGAATTAGAAATGGGTATAAAGCACGAATGTATCCCTCTTAGAAATAGACTTCAAAAATGGTATATAGCATCCACGAGAAACTCATTACAAAAATGGGTTAAAAATAATATACCTCAAATTGCTATTTGGTGTATATGGAAGGCCAGAATAACAGTAGATATGAAGGTAAGAGAATGTCGGTGGAAGACATCTGGAAAGCTATAAAGAGAGAATTAATAAGTACTTCAGAAGCATGCCCGATAATAGTCCAGACTAATTTTCTAAATAATGATATTTTATATTTTTGGAATCTTACGGTTACTAAGAAAAGATCTCAAAAAATTATAGGAGTTAAGTGGGAAAAACCACCATTAGATAGGCTATCCTTAAATACCGATGGTAGTTTTGATAGAAATATAGGCATAGGAGGAGGAGGAGTGATTAGAAATTCTAGAGGTCACCTCATTTTAGCCTTTTCAAGGAGTTACAAAGCCTCTTATGCACTTCATGTAGAAATCTTAGCATTAAGAGATGGTTTGAGGGCCTGTCTCACTAGAGGACTAAGAAATATATAAATTCAGTCAGACTCTAAAACTAGTGGTAGATATGGTAAATAAAAAAAAAGACTTTATGGAAATACGAAGATGAATTAGAAGAGATCGGCCATCTAGCATTATCGTTAAATGCTTTTATCAAACATATATACAGGGAAGCAAATGCTTTAGCAGATAAACTTGCTAAAGAAGGGAAAAATAATAAACATGGTAAATATATAAAGGATTCGATCCCTGATAGATACAAGGGTATATAAAGAATGGATAAGATTGAATATCCATACATTCGAACAATTAAAGTATAGCCTTAACCCGGGTATCCACCCTGGTCCTGTGGAGTGGATTAAAGGGTTTAGATATATGTGGCTATAAGTATTGTACTAGTTTGTGTTTTGCAGTCTAATAGATCCAGGTACAGCAAGAAGAAAGCAACATCAGTAATGGACATGGAAGAAGGAATGTGCATAAGTGGATTGCGCGAATAGGACTATGTCTTTCTTGTTTTTTCTTTGTTTGACAGACGCAAGGTGGAAGACGACAATAATAGAGCTGATAAAAAGATGGCTGCTGGATGTTTATACTTTTGTTTGTTTGTTTTGTGCATTGTTTGATAGGTTTTGAATCTGTCTGTTAAAAAAAAATCTGTCCTATAAAGGAGAACACAATAAGGAAAGGCTGATAGAGTATGGAAGCTGGAAAAAAGGAGAAAGCAATGAGACACTCATCAGATCAAAATGCTTTATTCAAGAGGGTAAGAAATAACTTGGAAACTGTAGAATTCTCTTTTTGGCAAATTTAAAGTCTGGAAATACCTAAAGATCAGAATAGTTGAAGCTCTATGTTAATCCCTGGTTTAAAGAGTATGTAAAAAGGATCTGCATGCCCTGAATAGCTGGTTTTTAGAGCTTTCTTAGGCTAGTCTGTAAGTGGATAAAGTCTGTATGTTAAGTGTCAAAATGTAAAACGGCTGACCTCAACACGTGCTGAGAAAGATTCAAACAATTGAAGAAAGCACAGGAATTAAAGCTGCAAAGATTGACAACATATAAGATTTGAAAAGATATCCTTCCAGTCTCAAATTGACGCTTAAAAGTTTATACTTTAAGCATACACAACACGAATGGCTACATCCAGAATAGAAGACAGGATGATACAACTACTGGAATAACTCCACGCAAACAACAATCTCCAGCAAAGTTTAATAAAGAGCAAATACCAAAAATGCATTATTGAAAGCTTATTTGTTTTTGTTTTATTTTGTTTGTTGATTAAAGGATGGGTGTAAAAGGGGAAAGGGTAGATTATAGTTTGTAAAAATGGTATTCCTCCGCCAAAAGAGAGGGCTTTGATTATAATAAAACAAATTTTCCAAAAAAAAAAAAAATTAATAAATCTAATTTTTATTTCTATTTATTATAATTTTAAATATTTATTTTAATTTTATATTAGTTAATTTTTAAAAAAATATTTATGACAAAATAAATTATGAGTGCGAGAAATATAATTTAAATAATTTATTTTTAATCAATAATAGTATTTACGCTTATAAAAGAAGTAAAAATTTAAAAATAAAAAATTATTATCCAGTAATATATTTTACTTTAATTTTGAATCAATTTGGGTTTTGTAAATATTTTTTAATTAATATCTATCTTATTATTAGTAGTTTATTAATTTATTTTTGATCATTATTATAATATCTATCAATAAAATTATTTATATTGAATTTATATCATATTCAATTACTAATATTATTATAACTAAATATTGTATTCACATTTCAAAAAATTTTAAATATTATTATATTTTCAAAGGTTATAACCTATAAAAATGAGAAAAAATTAAATTTTTTTTTGTTATTTTATTGATTAAATAAAACCTATAAACCACTAAATGCCTAAAAACCTAAATCGCTAAACTCCTAAAAATCAAAACCTCTATATACTTAAACCATTAAACTAGTATACAATAATAAAAAATCAGAAATATCATTTTATTTTTATTCAGTATAATTTTTAATTTTTATTTTAATTAATTTTCAGTTTATTTTTTATAGAAATATTAAAAACAAAATAAATTATTAGTAAAACAGATCTAATTTAAATTAGACTGGTATAGCCAAAATAATAAATAATAAATCTCATTTTTTTAATTATAATTTTAAATATTCATTTTAATTATTTATTAGCTTATATTTATATAAATATTAATTACAAAAAAAAATTTGAGTTAGACAAATATAATTTATATAAATTATTTTTAATCAAGAAATATAGATAAACTTTTTAAAATAAAAAAAAAGTCAAAACAAAAAATTATTATATTGTAATATATTTTGCATTGCTTTGAATTATTTTAGTTTTTGTAATTATATTTTAATTGTTATCTACCTTATTAATAATATATTATTAATTTATTTTTTGATCATTATTAGAATATTTATCAATAAAATTGATTATATTGAATTTATATGATATATAAATATAATGATTATTATAACTAAATATTGAATTCACTTTTGAAAAAAATTTAAAAATAATTATATTTTCAAAGGTTATAACCTTAGAAAATGAGAAAAAATAATAAAAATAAATTATTTTTTATATCATTTTTTAAATAAAACTTATAGTTCATTAAATGCTTAATTACTTAAATCAGTATGCTCATAAACCCCGAAACCCCTAAATACATAAACCTTTTAATAGCTATATACTACTTAATAAATAATAAATCTCATTTTTATTTCTATTTATTATAATTTTAAATATTCATTTTAATTTTTATAATTTAATTTTTTAGAAAAATTAATTACAAAATAAATTTCGAGGAGACAAATATTAATTAAATAATTTATTTTAATAAAAAAAAATATAAGCTTATAAAAAGAAGGAAAATTTTAAAAATTAAATATTATTATTTAGTAATATATTTTGATTTGATTTTGAATCATTTTGGGTTATGTAAATATATTTAAATTAATATTTATATTATTAATAATAGTTTATTAATTTTATTTTTGATCATTATTATAATATCTATCATTAAAATTATTTATATTGAATTCATATGATATATAATTAGTATGATTAATATACATTGTATTCACATTTTAACAAATTTTAAAAATTATTTTATTTTCAAAGGTTATAACCATTGAAAATCAGAAAAAATCAAAAATAAATTTTAAATTTCTTTATATATATAAAACCTATAAACCACTAAATGCCTAAAAACATAAATTGCTAAACTCCTAAATGACAAAACTCCTAAATAATCAAATCATTAAACCGGTATACCATATATAATAAATCATTAATCTCATTTTAATTTGTATTCATTATAATTTTAAATATTCATTTTAATTATTTATTAGTTTATTTTTTATAGAAATATCAATCAAAAAATAAATAATGAGTGAGACAAATATAATTTTATTAATTTATTTTTAATCAAAAAAAAATAAGCATATAAAAAGAAGTAAAAATTTAAAAACAAAAAAATATTATTTAGTAATATATTTTACTTTGATTTTGAATCATTATATATAGGTTTTGCAATTATATTTTAATTGCGATCAATCTTATTAATAATAGTTTATTAATCTTATTAATAATAGTTTATTAATTTATTATTTGATCATTTTTATAATATCGAACAATAAAATTACTTATATTCAATTAAAATATCATATAATTATTAAGTTATTATAACTAAATATTATATTTACATTTGAAAAAAATTTAAAAATTATTATATTTTCAAAGGTTATAACATTCAAAAATGATAAAAAAATCAAAAAATTGTTTTTTATTATTTTATTATTTAAATAAAACTTATAAACCACTAAATGCCTAAACATTTAAATATCTAGACTCCCAAACACCAAAACCCCCTAAATACTTAAACCATTAAACATATATAACCTAAATAATAAATAATAAATCTCATTTTTATTTGTATTCATTATAATTATAAATATTCATTTTAATTATTTTTTAGTTTATTTTTATAGAAATATTACTTACAAAATAAATAATGAGTAAGACAGATATAATTTAAATAAATTATTTTTAATGAAAAAAAAAAGCTTATAAAAATAAACAAAATTTCAAATATTTAAAATTTTATTTAGTAATATAATTTACTTTGATTTTGAATTATTTTGGGTTCTGCTATTATATTTTAATTAATATCTATCTTATTAAATAATTGTTTATTAATTTATTTTTTGATCATTTTTATAATATATATTAATACATTTTTTTATATTGAATCTACAACAAATATAATTATTAAGATTATTATAACTAAGTATTGTATTCATATTTTAGAACTATTAAAAAATTATTATATTTTTAAAGGTCTTAACCTTTGAAAATCACTAAAATTCATAAAAACAAATTTTTTTTTATTTCATTGATTAAATAAAACCTATAAACACGAAAATGTGTAAACATATAAATCGATAAACTCCTTAACCCCAAAACCACAAAAAACTTAAACAATTAAATAGTTATACCATAAATAAGAAATCATAAATCTCATTTTTTTAGTATTCATTATAATTTTAAATATACATTTTAATTATATATTATTTTAATTTTATAGAAATATAAATTAAAAAATAAATAATTAGTGAGACAAATATAATTTAAATAAAGTATTTTTCATCAAAAAATATATACGCTTATAAATGGATACAAAAATTTAAAAATTTAAAATTAATATTTATTAAAATATTTAACTTTGATTTTGAGTAATTTTAGGTTTTGCAAATATAATTTAAACAATATTTATCTTATTAATAATTCGTTATTACATTTTTATGATCATTAATATAATAAATATCAATAAAATAGTTTATATTGAATTTATATGATATATAATTATTATGATTATTATAACTTCATATTATATTCACTTTTCAAAAAAAATTAAAAATTATTAATTTTTCAAACGTTATAACCTTCAAAAATGAGTAAAAATAACAAAAATAAATTTTTTGTTATTTTATTTTTTATATAAAACCTATAAACCACTAAAATGACTAAACTCCTAAACCCCGAAGCTCATAAATACTTAAAACATTAAATTAGTATAGTCTAAATAATAAATCATAAATCTCAGTTTTATTAGTATTCATTATAATTTTAAATATTAATTTTAATTATTTATTAGTTTATTTTTATATAAATAGTAATTAAAAATAAATTATCATTGCGACATATATAATTTAAATAATTTATTTTTCATCAAAAAAAATGTTTATAAAAAGAGGCAAAATTTTAAAAATAAAAAATTATTATTTATTAATATATCTTAGTTTTATTTTGAATCATTTTAGATTTTACAATTATATTTTAATTTATATCAATCTTTTAAATACAAGTTTATTAATTTATTTATTGATCATTAATATAATATCTATTAACAAAATTATGTATATTGAGTCTACATTATGTATAATTATTAAGATTATTATAACTAAATATTATATTCACATTTAAAAAAAATTAAATATTATTATATTTTCAATGGTTCCAACTTTCTAAAATTAAAAAAAATCAAAAAATTAAATTTTTTGTTTTTTCATTCTTTAAATTAAAACTAAAAATCATTAAAGGTCTAAACAATTAAATCACTAAACTCCTGAACCACAAAACACCTAAATACTTAAACCATTAAATCGGTATATCCTGAATAATAAATAATAAATATCAATTTTTTTTGTATTCATTATAATTTTAAATATTCATTTTAATTATTTAGTAGTTTATTATTATAGAATTATAAATTACAAAATAAATTATGAGTAAGTCAAATATAATTTAAATAATTTATTTTTAATAACAAAAATATAAACTTATAAAAAAAGCAAAACATTAAAAAAAATTATTATTTAGTAATATATTTTACTTTGATTTTATTAAATTTAGATTTTGCAAATACTTTTTAAATAATAACTATTTTATTAATAATAGTTTATTAATTTATTTTTTGATCATAGTTATAATATCTAGCAATATAGTTTTTTATATTGAATTTAAATGAATTATAATTATGAAGATTATTATAAATAAAATTATATTTACATTTGAAAAAATTTAAAAATTATTATATTTTCAAAGGATATAATCTTCAAAAATTTAAAAAAATAATAAAAATAAATTTTTTGCTATATCATTGTTTAAATAAAACTTATAAACCACTAAATGCCTAAACACTTAAACATCTAAACTCCTAATCACAAAAGCTCCTAAATACTTAAACCTTTAAACTCGTAAACCTTAAATATAATTTAAATAATTTATTAAAATATTAATTACAAAATAAATTATGAGTGATACAAATATAATTTAAATAATTTATTTTTCATCAAAAAAATATAATAGCTTATAAAAATAAGCAAAAACTAAAAAACAAAAATTTTTATTTAGTAATAAATTTTACTTGGATTTTGAATAAATTTAGGTTTTGCAATTATATTTTAATTTATATCCATAATAATAATAATAACATATTAATTTATTTTTTGATAATTGATATCATATCTATGAATAAAATTGTTTATATTTAGTTTATATTATATATAATTATAATGATTATTATTACTAAATATTATATTCATATTTTTAAAAAATATTTAAATTATTATATTGTCAAAGGTTATAAACTTTCAAAATGTGAAAAAATATCAAAAATAATTTTTTTTATTTCATTGTTTAAAAAAACCTATAAACCACTAAATGCCTAAAAACATAAATCGCTAATGTCATATACGAAAAAACCTCTAAATACTTAAAATATTAAACTGGTATACATTAATAATAATTCATAAATCTCATTTTAATTTTTATTCAGTATAATTTTAAATTTTTATTTTAATTATTTATCAGTATATTTTGATAGAAATATTAATTACAAAATAAATTATTAGTGAGACAGATCTAATTTAAATTAGACTGGTATACCCAAAATAATAACGAATAAATCGCAATATATTTTTTTTCATTATAATTTTAAATATTCATTTTCATTATTTATTTGTTTATTTTTATATAAATATTAATTATAAAATAAATTATAAGTTAGACAAATATAATTTATATAAATTAATTTTAATCAAAAAAATATGGGTACACTTTTTAAAAGAAAAAAAAATTTCAGAACAACAAATTATTAAATAGTAATATATTTTTATTTCTTTTGAATCATTTTTGGTTTTTATATTATATTTTAATTGATATCTATCTTATTAATAATAAATTATTAATTTATTGTTTGATATTTTTAGAATATTTATCAATAATATTGTTTATATTGATTTATATGATATATAAATATAATGATTATTATATGTAAATATTTGATTTACATTTAAAAAAAATTTAAAAATTATTATATTTTAAAATTTTATAACCTTAGAAAATATCAAAAAATAATAAAAATAAAACCTATAAACCTATAAACCACTAAATGCATACACAGTTAAATCAGTAAACTCCTAAGGCACGTAATGCCTAAATACATAAACCATTAACCTGCTATATACTATTTAATAATTAAGAAATCTAATTTTATTTCAATTTATTATTATTTTAAATATTCATTTTAATTATTTATAAGATTATTTTATAGAAATAATTATTACAAAATGAATTATTTGTGCGACAAATATAATTTAAATAATTTATTTTTAATCAAAAAGAATATATACGCTTATAAAAGAAGTAAAATTTTGAAAATTAAAAATTATTATCCAGTTAATTTTTTACTTTAATTTTGAATCAATTTGGGTTTTGTAAATATTTTTTAATTAAAATCTTTCTTATTATTAATAGTTTATTAATTTATTTTTGATCATTATTATAATATCTATCAATAAAATTATTTATATTGAATTTATATGATATATAATTATTAAAATTATTATAACTAAATATTGTATTCACATTTCAAAAAATGTTAAATATTATTATATTTTCAAAGGTTATAACTTATGAAAATGACAAAAAATTACAATTTTTTTTATTTTATTGTTTAGATAAAACCTATAAACCACTAAATGCCTAAAAACATAAATCATTAAATCCTAAACAACAAAACTTCTAAATACTTAAACTATTAAATTGGTATATATTAATAATAAATCATAAATCTCATTTTAATTTTTATTCAGTATACTTTTAAATTTTTATTTTATTTATCAGTTTATTTTTATAGAAATATTAATTACAAACAAATTATTAGTAAGAAATAGCTAATTTATTATTTAGTAATATTTTTAATTTTGATTTTGAATCATTTTAGATTCTGCAATTATATTTTAATTTATATCATTCTTATTAATAATAGTTTATTAATTTTTTATTGATCATTATTATAATATCTTTTAATAAAATTATTTATATTGAGTTTACATTATATATAATTATTAAGATTATTATAACTAAATATTATATTCACATTATAAAAAATTAAAACTTAATAATTTTCAAAAGGTTATAACCTAGAACAATTAAAAAAAATCAAAAAATTAAATTTTCTTTTTCATTTTTTAAATAAAAACTATAAATCACTAACCCAATAACACCTAAATACCTAAACCATTAAAACTATATATCCTGAATAATAAATAATAAATCTCACTTTTATTTGTATTCATTATAATTTTAAATATTTATTTTAATTATTTTTTTGTTTATTTTTATAGAATTATAAATTACAAAATATATTATGTGGAAGACAAATATAATTTAAATAATATACTTTTAAGAACAAAAAAATATAAACTTATAAAAAGAAGCAAAACATCAAAAACATTATTATTTATTAATTATTTTACTTTGATTTGTATAAATTTAAGTTTTGCAAATATATTATAAATAATATCTATCTTATTTATAATAATTATATATCATGTAAATTAAATATAAACAATTATATTGATAGATATTATATTATTGATCAACAAATAAATTATTAAACTATTATTAATAAGAAATATTTTTTTAAAATATTTTTGCAAAACATATATTTATTCAAAATAAAAATAAAATATATTACTAAATAATACTATTTTTGATGTTTTACTTCTTTTTATAAGTTTATATTTCTTTTTATTAAAAGTAAATTATTTAAATTATATTTGTCTTCCTCATAATTTATTTTTAATTTATAATTCTATAAAAATAAACTAATAAATAATTAAAATGAATATTTAAAATTATAATGAATACTAAGAAGATAGATATTATTATTTATAATTCAGGATATACTAATTTAATGGTTTAAGTATTTAGGTGTTTTGGGTTTAGTGATTTAAGTTTTTAGGTCTTTAGTGATTTATAGTTTTTATTTAAAGAATGAAAAAATAAAAAATTTAATTTTTGATTTTTTTTTTAATTTTTGAAGGTTATAACCATTGTAATATAATAATTTTAATTTTTTTAAAATGTAATATACTATTCAGTAATAATAATCTAATAATTATATATAATGTAAACTCAATATAAAAATATATTAAAGATATTATAATAAAGATCAATAAAAAATAATAAACTATTATTAATAAGATTGAAAAAATTAAAATATAATTGCAAAAATCTAAAATGATTCAAAACAAAATAAATATATTAATAAATAATAATTTTTATTTTAAAATTCTGCCTCTTTTTATAAGGATATATATTTTTTTTGATGAAAAATAAATTATTTAAAGTAGATCTGTCTCACTAATAATTTATTTTTTAATTAATATTTTGATAAAAATAAACTTATAATAATTAAAATAAAAATTTAAATTAACTTAATAAAAATTACATTGAGATTATGATTTGTTATTAATGTACATTGTTTAATAGTTTTAGTATTTAAAGGTTTTGTCATTTAGAAGTTTAGCAATTTATGTTTTTAGGCATTTAGTAGTTTATAGGTTTTATTTAAATAATAAAATAACAAAAAAAATTTGTAATTTTTTCTCATTTTCATAGGTTATACCCTTTGAAAATTAATAATATTTAAAATTTTTGAAATGTGAATACAATATTTAGTCATAATAATATTAATTATTATATTCATATAAATTTAATATAAACAATTTTATTGATAGATAATATAATAATGATCAAAATTTAAATTAATAACTATTAATAAAAAGATTGATATTAAATAAAAAATATTTACAAAACCCAAATTGATTCAAAATAAAAGTAAATATATTACTGATAATAACTTTTAATTTTTAAATTTTTACTTCATTTATAAGCATATATATTTTTGATTAAAACAAAGTAATTAAAATATATATGTCGCTCTCATAATTAATTTG
>JAREIK010001814.1:0-31418 GCA_029783825.1 Sapria himalayana
TAGTTTATCTATACTTTTTTGAAAATAATTTATATAAATTATATTTGTATAACTTATACTTTATTTTGTAATAATATTTATAAAAAAAAACAAATAAATATTAAATGAATTTTAAATTTATAATGAAAAAAAAAGATTTATTATTTATTATTTGTTGTATAACGGTTTAATTTAAATTATATCTGTCTCACTAATATATATTTTTGTAATTATTATTTCTATAAAATAAACTAATAAATAATAAAATAAAAATTAAAAATTATAACTAATAAAAATTACATTGAGAATTTATGATTTATGTATTAATGTATACCAATTTATATGGTTTAAGTATTTAAAGGTTTTGTCAGTTAAACTTTTAGCAATTTATGTTTTTTAGGCAGTTCGTGGTTTAGTAGGTTTACTTGAACTAATGAAATAACAAAAATTTATTTTGATATTTTTTCATTATTTTTAAAAGGTTATAACATTTGAAAATATAATAATTTTAAATTTTTTAAAATGGTTATACGAATATTAATACTAATAATCTAACTATATATAATATCAACTAAATATAAACAATTTTATTGATAGATATTTATATCTATATCAAAAAATAAATTAATAACCTATTATTAATATGATAGATATAAATTAAAATATAATTTAAAAAGCTTAATGATTCAAAATCAAAGAAAAATTTATTACTAAATAATCATTTTTTTAGTCTTTGCATCATTTTATAAGCTTATATATTTTTTGAAGAAAAATTTATTATTTAAATTATATTTGTATCATTCATAATTTATTTTGTAATTAATATTTATATAAATTATTTAAATTATATTTAAGGTTTACTAGTTTAAAGGTTTAAGTATTTAGGGGCTTTGGGGTTTAAAAGTTTATTGATTTATGTATTTAGGCATTTAATGGTTTATAAGTTTTATTTAAACAATTATATAACAAAAAATTTATTTTTGTTATTTTTTATCATTTTTGAAGGTTATATCCTTTGAAAATATAACAATTTTTAAATTTTTTTATATGTGAATACTATATTTAGTTATGATAATCTTAATAATTATATATCATGTAAATTCAATATAAACAATTATTTTGATAGATATTAAATTAATGAACAAAAAATAAATCAATAAACTATTTTTAAAAAGAAAGATATTATTTAAAATATATGTGCAAAATGTAAATTTATTCAAAATCAAAATAAAATATATTACTAAATAATAATTTTATTGATGTTTTGCTTCTTTTTATAAGTTTATATTTTTTTTATTAAAAGTAAATTATTTAAATTATATTTGTCTTCCTCATAATTTATTTTTAATTTATAATTATAAAAAAATAAACTAATAAATAATTAAAATGAATATTTAAAACAATAATGAATACAAATAAAATAGATATTTATTATTTATTATTTAGAATATACTAGTTTAATGGTTTAAGTATTTAGGTATTTTGGGGTTTAGTGAATTAAGTGTTTAGGCATTTAGTGATTTATAGTTTTTATTTAAAGAATGAAAAAATAAAAAATTTAATTTTTTGATTATTTTTTAATTTTAAAAGGTTATAACCTTTGAAAATATAATAATTTTTAATATTTTTTAAATGTGAATATAATATTTCGTTATAATAATCTTGATAATTATATATACTATAAACTCAATATAAATATTTTTATTAATACATATTATAATAATGATCAATAATAAATTAAAAACTATTAATAATAATAATGATATTAATTAAAATATAATTGCAAAATCTGAAATGATTCAAAAAATAAATAAAATATATTACTAAATAATAAATGTTTGTTTTTAAAATTTTGCATCTTTTTATAAGGTTATATATTTTTTTAGATGAAAAATAAATTATTTAAATTATTTCTATCTCACTAATAATTTATTTTGCAATTAATATTTCTATAAAAATATACTGATAAATAATTAAAATAAAAATTTATAATTTTACTTAATTAAAATTAAATTGAGATTTATGATATTTTATTAATGTACACCTGTTTAATGGTTTAAGTATTTAGAGGTTTTGTGGTTTAAATATTTAGCAATTTATGTTTTTAGGCATTTAGTGGTTTATAGGTTTTATTAAAACAATAAAATAACAAGAAAAAAATTTGTAATTTTTTCTCATTTTCATAGGTTATAACCTTTCAAAATATAATAATATTTAAAATTTTTTAAAATGTGAATACAATATTTAGTTATTTTAATATTAATAATTATATATCATATAAATTCAATATAAACAATTTTATTGATAGATAATATAATAATGATCAAAAATTAAATTACTAAACTATTAATAATAATATAGATATTAATTAAAATATATTTACAATACCCAAATCGATTCAAGATTAAACTAAAATATATTACTGAATAATAATTTTTAATTTTTAAATTTTTACTTCTTTTATAAGCGTTTGTATTTTTTTGATTAAAAATAAATTATTTAAATTATATTTAGTCGCACTCATAATTTATTTTGGAATAAATATTTTATAAAAATAAACTAATAAATATTAAAATCAATATTTAAAATTATAATAAATAAAATAAAAATTAGATTTATTAATTATTTAGTAGTATATAGCGTTTTATGGTTTATGTATGTAGGCATTATGAGGTTTAGGAGTTTACTGATTTAACTGTGTATGCATTTCGTGGTTTATAGGTTTTATTAAAAAAATAAAATAATAAAAAATTTATTTTTATTATTTTTTGATATTTTCAAAGGTTATAACCATTGAAAATATAATAATTTTTAATTTTTTTTAAATGTGAATAGAATATTTACTTATAATAATCATTATATTTATATATCATATAAATTTAATATAAAGAATTTTATTGATAACTATTCTATTAATGATTAAAAAATAAATAAATAATCTCTTATTAATAAGATAGATATCAATTAAAATATAATTACAAAACCTAAACTGATTCAGAAGAAAAGCAAAATATATTACTATATAATAATTTCTTGTTTTAAATTTTTTTTCTTTTAAAAAGTTTATCAATAATTTTTTGATGAAAAATAATTTATATAAATTATATTTGTCTAAATCAATTTATTTAGTAATTAATATTTATATATAAATAAATAGATAAATAATTAAAATGAATATTTAAAATTATAATGATAAAAAATGAGATTTATTATTTATTATTTAGGGATACAGGTTTAATTTAAATTAGATCCATCTCACTAATAATTATTTTTGTAATTAATATTTCTATAAAAATAAACTGATAAATAATTTAAATAAAAATTAAAATTATACTGAATAATTAAAATAATTTATTTGGTTCCTCTCTCAACTCTAGAATGATTTCTAAAGCTCTAACCAAAATAATAGTAGCTTTTACTTTATCTCTATTATGTCTCATCATATATGATGTTAAATCACTGGGCTATCAAAGGTAATTTGACTCATGTACGCTAACAGACTAAACCAAAGTTGTACCCCTAAGTTTTGAAATAGCTTGTTTTTGATGATGCTATTTATATTGATTATTGTAATTTCTCTAAAATATCTCTCATCACACACTCAAAGAAATTTTTTTAAAACATAGTTCACCTCTAAAAAAATAACAACCTTCTAGCCTATTAGAACAAACTAACCCCAGGGTGGTTTGAGCAGGGCAAGAAGTATGGGCTCTTTTTCAATCAAGAATCAAAAAATTTAATTTATTGTCATGTCTAAGCCTTTTTTTATATCCTCATGGATATGAAAGTATCATTACTTTCTTTTTATATTAAATGAGTTATGTATACAAGCTCACAATATCCCAAAAGGTGTAAATGAATCTTATTCAAATGTATAAAAGGTTTTAATCATTAATCAAAATATTAGTCTTGCATATTGACACTTGAGGTCACAAATCAAAGGAAAAAGACATAGTGTATTTCAAATCCCAATAATTTTAGCTATAGAAAGTTATAAAGAGTAGTATTCGAGCTTTAACTATTTCTAGGGTCATGACTTTTGCTCTTGAGGAATGTCCAAAGTTACAATCATTCCTAGTGCAATAAATTTGCAATATAAAGATAAAATGCACAAGATATGGTCATATCCAATAATGTGACCCTGTATTATAGTGATTAAATATGTATTCATTATCATTCTTAGTGCTATAATAATAAGTTCAACAGAGAGACACAAGTTATGGCATATTTTCATCGATATGATTTTGTGTTCTAGAGACAAAATATACAATCATGACCATTGCTAATGCTACAATAATCTAAAGCAAGAAAGAGACTGAATCCATAACTTACACCTTGAGTCATGACTTTATGTTACATATACAAAAAGAAAATCTGTGACAATCCTAAAAGTTGTGAATTTCAATTTAAATTTAACACGTAGTCATTTGATTATAAAAGTGCAAAACATTAGATTTAGGATTTAGGGTTTATGGATTAGGGTTATAGTTAATGTTTCAAGGTTTAGGATTTAAAGTTTAGGGTTTATGTTTTTTTTTGTTTTTTTTTCGGAAAATACACTCTTAATTTATCATTTAGGCACTTAACTTACAAGAGACTAAATAACTGACAAATTTAGGCCAGCCCACCAAATCCTATGCACCTTAATGATTCTATGGGTAAAATACATAAAAAAACATAATTCCTAATAATTCCAAGAATACGAATACAACTAAAATCACCTGGCATTCCCGGAATTCAGAGTTGGCATTGTGTCATTATGTGCACTGCGTCATTTCCATTCGGATTTGTACAAGCCTTTTGGAGGAACCTGAATGATGCATCCTCTTCGAGCTCCAAGAAGTGGCTGTATGTTGCACCGACAAAATATCAAAAAATATGCATGCATCCGTGTGCATGTGTGATGATGTCCATCTCATAGTCTAATTATCTACGCGTACAACCAAGCTAGAATACAAGTAAAATTACAAAATTCTATAAATATGGGTCATCTGCTCCCAGGAGTGTAGCATCACCTAATGTGTATTTACAAAATCCATTAGTCAGCCCCACTTAGAGATACTCATGGGTCCAGTTGCCCTCATTGCATGCTACATAGAGAACAGAAAAGATTGTGTGTGTGAGTATATCATTATCCATCTCTACAAATACATGGTACACACAAAGTCCAAAATACAAATAAGACTACAAACATAAACTACAAGTTTGAATCTTTCGCTCCCGTGTGGCTGGTCTAGACTCCATTGCTTACTGGCCCTGCTTGGTGATGTTTCGGATTTTGCTGGCTCTCCAATTAATCATGGATTACCCGCTACTCCTATTGGGTGACGGGTGGGTGGCTTTCTATGCTGCCTGATAGGGCTAGAGGGACCCACTCGTAGCTACTCCTGGGTTTACTCCCCACAACTTTGCTCGGTCTCGTCAGTTGTCTGAATGTTATCATCTCGGCTTGCTAGTGGGGCCCTCTACGAGCTGCTGGCCCATACTTCTGGCTACTTCCAGGACTTGCTGGCCCCTCTTAATGCTACACCAAAATGGATAAGAATATGTGCACGTGTGTTCTGTGGTTCGTCGCTATGTGTGTGTGGTTCAGTAGTATCAGGATTTAGGAGTTTAGTAATTTAAGTATTTAGGTATTTTGTGGTTTATAAGTTTTATTTAAATATGTAAAAAACAGAAAAATTATTTTTATGTTTTTTTCTCATTTTCAAGGTTATAACCTATGAAAATATTATAATTTTTAATTTTTTTTAATTGTTAATACAATATTTAATTATAATAATCATAAAAATTAAATATCATGCAAATTAAATATAAATAATTTTATTGATCGATATTATAATACTGATCATAAAATAGATAAATCACCTATTATTAATAAAATAGATATTAATTAAAATATATTTGCAAAACCTAAAACGATTCAAAATCAAAGTAAAATATATTACTAAATAATAATTTTTTATTTTTAAAATTTTGATTCTTTTTATAAGCTTATAAATTTTTTTGATGAAGATAAATTATTTAAATTATAATTGTCTCATTCATAATTTTATTTTGCAATTAATTTTTCTATAAAAATAAACTAATAAATAATTAAAATGAATATTAAAATTATAATGAATACAAATAAAAATGAGATTTATGATTAATTATTTATGGTATACCAGTTTAATGGTTTAAGTATTTAAGAGTTTATGAGTTTAGTGATTTAAGTGTTTAGGCATTTAGTAGTTTATATGTTTTATTTAAATAATGAAATAAAAAAATTATTTTTCAAATTTTTTATTAATTTTGAAGGTTATAAGCTTTATAAATATAATAATTTTCAAATTTTTTTCAATTATGAATACAATATTTATTTTTAATAAACTTAATAATTATATATCATGTAAATTAAAAATAAACAATTTTATTGATAGATATTAAGAAACTAAATATAAATATAAATATAATAATGATCAAAAAATAAATTAATAAACTATTATTTATTGATAGATATTTATATATTATTTATAAATACTTAAACCATTAAAGATGGTTTAAATGTTTAAGAATTTATCGGTTTTGTGCTTTTGGGGTTTTTGGGTTTAAGAGTTTAATTATTTAAGCGTTTAGGCATTTAGTAGTTTATAGGTTTTATATAAACAATAAAATAACAAAAAATTTATTTTTGTGATTTTATCTTATTTTCAAAGATGATAACCTTTAAAAATATATTAATTTTTAAATAATTTTCAAATCTAAATATAATATTTAGTTATAATAATCTTAATAATTATATATCTTGTAAATTCAATATAAACAATTTTATTAATAAATATTCTAATAATGATCAAAAAATAAAGTAATAATCTATTATTAATAAGATAGATATCAATTAAAATATAATTACAAAACCTAAAATGATCCAGAAGCAAAGCAAAATATATTACTATATAATAATTTTTTATTTTGAAAATTTTTTTTCTTCTAAAAAGTTTATTTATAATTTTTTGATGAAAAATAATATATATAAATTATATTTGTCTAGCTCAATTTATTTTGTAATTAATATTTATATATAAATAAAAATTTAATAATTAAATTAATTATTTAAAATTATAATGAAAAAAAATTAGATTTATTATTTATTATTTAGGGATACCGGTTTAATTTAAATTAGATCTGTTTCACTTATAATTTATTTTGTAATTAATATTTCTATAAAAATAAACTGATAACGAATTAAAATAAAAATTTAAAATTATACTCAATAAAAATTAAAATGAGATTTTCAATTTATTATTAAAGTATATCAGTTTAATGGTTTAAGTATTTAGAGGTTTTGTCGTTAGGAGTTTAGCGATTTATGTTTTTAGGCTTTTAGTTATTTATAGGTTTTATATAAAAAAATAAAATAACAAAAAAAATTTCTATAATTTGTTATCATTTTCAGTTATAACATTTGAAAATATAATAATATTTAAAATTTTTTGAAATGTGAATACAATATTTATTTATAATAATATTAATAATTATATATCATATAAATTCAATATAAACAATTTTATTGATAGATAATAAAAAAATGATCAAAAATTAAATTAATAAACAATTAATAAAAAGATTGATATTAATTAAAAAATATTTACAAAACCCAAATTGATTCAAAATTAAAGTAAAATATATTACTAGATAATAATTTTTAATTTTTAAATTTTACTTCTTTTATAAGCGAATATATATTTTTTAATTAAAAATAAATTATTTAAATTATATTTCTCTTACTCATAATTTATTTTGTAATAAATATTTCTATAAAAATAAACTAATAAATAATTAAATGAATATTTAAAATTATAATAAATATAAATATAAATTAGATTTATTAATTATTATGTATTATATAGTGGTTTAATGGTTTATGTAATTAGGTATTACGGGGTTTAGGAGTATACTGATTTAATTGTGTATGCATTTAGTGGTTTATAGGTTTTATTTAAAAAAAATAACAAAAATTTTATATTTATTATTTTTTGATATTTTCAAAGGTTATAACCTTTGAAAATATAATAATTTTAAATGTTTTTCAAAAGCAAATTCAATATTTAGTTATAATAATCATTATTTTTATATATCATATAAATTAAATATAAATAATTTTACTAATTAATATTCTAATAATGATCAAAAAATAAATTAATAATCTATTATTAATTAGATAGATTTCAATTAAAATATAATTACAAAACATAAAATGATTCATAAGCAAACCAAAATATATTACTATATAATAATTTTTTGTTTAACAATTTTTTTTTTTAAAAAGTTTATTTATTTTTTTAATTAAAAATAATTTACATAAATTATATTTGTCTATCTCAAAATTTATTTTTAATTAATATTTATATAAAAATAAACAAATAAATAATTAAAATGAATATTTAAAATTATAATGAAAAAAATTGAGATTTATTATTTATTATTTAGGGTATACCGGTTTAATTTAAATTATATCTCTAACTAATAATTTATTTTGTAATTAATATTTCTATAAAAATAAACTGATAAATAATTTAAATAAAAATTTAAAATTATACTGAATAAAAGTTAAAATGAGATTTATGATTTATTATTAATGTATACCAATTTAATAGTTTAAGTATTTAGAGGTTTAGTCTTATAGGTGTTTAGTGATTCATGTTTTTAGGCATTTAGTGGTTTATAGGTTTTATTTAAACAATAAAATAACAAAAAATAATTTGTATTTTTTTGTCATTTTCATAGGTTATAACCTTTGAAAATATAATAATATTTAAAATTTTTTTAAATGTGAAAATAATATTTAGTTATAATAGTTTTAATAATTATATATAATATAAATTCAATATAAACAATCTTATTGATAGATATTATAATATTGATCAAAAATTAAATTAATTAAACTATTACAAATAAGATAGATATTAATTAAAAAATATTTACAAAACTCAAATTGATTCAAAATTAAAGTAAAAAATATTATTGGATAATAATTTTTAATTTTTAAATTTTTACTTCTTTTATAAGCGTATATATTTTTGTTTATTAAAAATAAATTATTTAAATTATATTTGTCGCACTCATAATTTATTTTGTAATAAATATTTCTATAAAAATAAACTAATAAATAATTAAAATGAATATTTAAAATTATAATAAATAGAATTAACAATTAGATTTATTAATTATTAAGTAGTATATTGCGGTTTAATGGTTTATATATTTTGACATTATGGGGTTTAGGAGTTTACTGATTTAACTGTGTATGCATTTTGTGGTTTATAGGTGTTATTTATAAAAAAAATATTAAAAAATTTATTTTTTTATTTTTTGATATTTTCAAAGGTTATAACCTTTGAAAATATAATAATTTTTAAATTTTTTTCAAAAGTGAATACAATATTAACTTATAATAATCTTTATATTTATATATCATATAAATTCAATATAAACAATTTTATTGATACATATTCAAATAATGATCAAAAAATAAATTAATAATCTATTATTAATAAGATAGATATCAATTAAAATATAATTACAAAATCTAAAATGATTTAGAAGAAAAGCAAAATTTTTTACTATATAAAAATTTTTTGTTTTGAATTTTTTTTTTCTTTTAAAAAGTTTATCAATAATTTTTTGATGAAAAATAATTTATATAAATTATATTTGTCTAACTCAACTTATTTTGTAATTATTATTTTTATATAAATAAACAAATAGATAATTAAAATGAATATTTAAAATTATAATGAAAAAAAAATGCTATTTATTATTTATTATTTAGGGATACCTGTTTAATTTAAATTAGATATGTCTCACTAATAATTTATTTTGTAATTAATATTTCGATAAGATAAATTGATAAATAATTAAAATAAAAATTTAAAATTAGACTGAATAAAAATTAAAATGAGATTTATGATTTATTATTAATGTATACCAGTTTAATGATTTAAGTATTTAGAGGTTTTGTTGTTAGGAGTTTAGCGATTTATGTTTTTAGGCTTTTAGTGGTTTATAGGTTTTATACAATATTTTATTATAATAATATTAATAATTATATATCATATAAATTTAATATAAATAATTTTTTTGATAGATGTTATAATAATGATCAAAAATTAAATTTATAAAGTTTTAATATTAAGATTGATATTAATTAAAAAATATTTACAAAACCCAAATTGATTCAAAATTAAAGTAACTTATATTACTTGATAATAATTTTTAATTTTTAAATTAAAACTTCTTTTATAAGCCTATATTTTTATTAGATAATTAATATATTATTTAAATTATATTTGTCCCATTCATAATTTATTTTTTAATAAATATTTCTAAATAAATACAATAATAAATAATTAAAATTAATATTTAAAAATATAATAAATAGCAATAAAAAATAGATTTATTAATTATTAAGTAGTATTTATCAGTTTAATGGGTTATGTAATTAGTCATTACGGGGTTTAGGAGTTTACTGATTTAACTTTATATGTATTTAGGCATTACGGGACTCGGTAATTCGCGACCCGACCTGAAGTCTTGTCCCGAAAGAATCGAGACTGAGAAAAATCAGTTTACGTTGACTTTTCCCGTCTCGTTCTATCACGTATTTTTTTTTTTGGGATGGTTCTGGATCTTAAGCATTATCCATCCCGAGAACCATCCAACATAAAAAACCAATACTAGAACCAGGAATATATATATATATATATATAACATGAAGATGCCACCAATTCCGCTACTGCCAATCCAAATCTGACGCACCTATTGCTGTTCCGATGAGTTCCATGCTACCTAATGAGTGGTCTAAATATGTTATAGTCAGTTTTGTAGAGCTTGCTTGTTTGAAATATTTATATGTATTTATGCTTAACATATCATATTTATTAATGGCAATGCAGATGGCACAATCCAGCGGTAAATGAAAAATACAATAAATTGAAGATGGTCACATCTCAAATGATCAAAGTACTGGTAAATCCAATAATCAATGAGACATATAATTTAAATATATTATTTTTTATTAAAATAATAAGCTTATAAAAATAAACAAAATTTCAAAAATTTAAAATTTTTATTTAGTAATATTATTTACTTTGATTTTGAATTATTTTGGGTTCCGCAAAGATATTTTAATTAATATCTATCTTATTAATAATAGTTTATTAATTTATTTTTCGATCATAATAATAATATATATAAATAAAATTTTTTATATTTAATTTATTTCAAATATAATTATAAAGATTATTATAACTAAGTATTGCATTCATATTATAAAAAGATTAAAAAAATTATTATATTTTCAAAGTTATTAACCAATGAAAATCACGAAAATTCATAAAAATAAATTTTTTGTTATTTCATTTATTAAATAAAACCTATAAACACCTAAATTTGCAAACATATAAATGAATAAACTCCTTAACCCCAAAACCACCAAAAACTTAAAGCATTAAATAGGTATATCCTAAATAATAAATAATAAATCTCTTTTTATTAGTATTCATTGTAATTTTAAATATTCAATTTAATTATTTATCAATTTATTTTTATAGAAATATTAATTACAAAATAAATTATTAGTGAGACAGATATAATTTAAATAATTTATTTTTCATCAAAAAAATATATATGCTTATAAAATGAGGCAAAATTTATAAAATAAAAAATTATTATTTAGTAATATATCTTATTTTGATTTTGAATCATTTTAGATTCTACAATTATATTTTAATTTATATCATTCTTATTAATACTAGTTTATTAATTTATTTATTGATCATTATTATAATATGTATTAATAAAATTATTTATATTTAGTTTACATTATATATAATTATTAAGTTTATTATAACTAAATATTATATTTACATTTGAAAAAAATTTAAAAATTATTATATTTTCAAAGGTTATAACCTTCAAAAATCAAAAAAATAATAAAAATAAATTTTTTGTTATATCATTGTTTAAATAAAACTTATAAACCACTAAATGCCCAAATACTTAAACCTCTAAACTCCTAAACACAAAAGCCCCTAAATGGATAAAACTTTAAACTCGTAAACCTTAAATTGAATTTAAATAATTTATTAAAATATTAATTACAAAATAAATTATGAGTGATAAAAATATAATTTAAATAATGTATTTTTCATCAAAAAAAATATGAACTTATAATAAGAAGCAAAAAATAAAAAAAAAATTATTATTTAGTAATAAATTTTACTTGGATTTTGAATATTTTTAGGTTTTGCTATAATATTTTAATTTATATCTATCATATTAATAATAGCATATTAATTTATTTTTTGATAATTGATACCATATATATCAATAAAATTGTTTATATTTAGTTTATATTATATATAATTATAATGATTATTATTACTAAATATTGTATTCACATTTTTAAAAAATTTTAAAATTATTATATTTTCAAAGATTATAATCTTTGAAAATGTGAAAAAATATCAAAAATAAATTTTTTGTTATTTCATTATTTAAATAAATCCTATAAACCGCTAAATGCCTTAAAACATAAATCGCTAAAATCATAAACAAAAAAACCTCTAAATACTTCAAATATTAAACTGGTATACATTAATAATAATTCATAAATCTCATTTTAATTTTTATTCAGTATAATTTAAAATTTTTATTTTAATTATTTATTAGTTTATTTTTATAGAAATATTAATTACAAAAAAAAATTATTAGTGAGTCAGATCTAATTTAAATTAAACTGGTATACCCAAAATAATAAAGAATAAATCTCAATATAATTTTTTTCATTATAATTTTAAATATTAATTTTAATTATTTATTTGTTTATTTTTGTATAAATGTTAATTAAAAAATAAATTATGAGTTAGACAAATATAATTTATATAATTTAATTTTCATCAAAAAAATATTGTTAAACTTTTTAAAAGAAATTTAATTTCAAAACAACAAATTATTATATAGTAATATATATTGATTTCTTCTGAATCATTTTAGGTTTTTATTATATTTTAATTCATATCTATCTTATTAATAATAGATTATTAATTTATTTTTTGATCATTTTTAGAATATTTATCAATAATATTATTTATATTGAATTTATATGATATATAAATATAATGATTATTATAACTAAATATTGAATTCACTTTTGAAAAAAATTAAAAAATTATTATATTTCCAAAGGTTATAATCTTTGGAAATATCAAAAAATAATAAAAATAAATATTTTGTTATTTTAATTTTTAAATAAAACCTATAACCCACTAAATGCATACATAGTTAAATCAGTAAACTCCTAAGGTCTGTAATGCCTAAATACATAAACCATTAAACCGCTATATGCTACATAATAATTAAGAAATCTAATTTTTATTACAATTTATTATTATTTTAAATATTCATTTTTTTTATTTATAGGTTTATTTTTATAGAAATATTTATTACAAAATAAATTATGAGTGTGACAAATATAATTTAAATAATTTATTTTTAATCAATTAAAATATATATGCTTATAAAAGAAGTAAAAATTTAAAAATTAAAAATTAGTATCCAGTAATATTTTTTACTTTAATTTTGAATCAATTTGGGTTTTGTAAATATTTTTTAATTAATATTAATCTTATTATTAATAGTTTATTAATTTAATTTTTGATCATTATTATAATATCTATCAATAAAATTCTTTATATTGAATTTATATGATATATAATTATTAAAATTATTATAACTAAATATTGTATTCATATTTAAAAAAATTTTAAATATTATTATATTTTCAACGGTTATAACCTATGAAAATGACAAAAAATTACAAATTTTTTTTATTATTTTATTGTTTAAATAAAACATATAAACCACTAAATGCCTAAAAACATAAATCGCTAAACTCCTATACGACAAAACTTTTAAATAGTTAAAACTATTAAATTGGTATACATTAATAATAAATAATAAATTTCATTTTAATTTTTATTAATTATAATTTTAAATTTTTATTTTAATTATTTATAAGTTTATTTTTATAGAAATATTAATTACAAAATAAAATATTAGTGAGACGGATCAATTTAAAATAATTTATTTTTAATGAATAAAAATATATATGCTTATAAAAAGAAGCAAAATTTTAAAAACAAAAATATATTATTTTGTAATATATTTTAAAAACAAAATTAAATTTTAAAAAATTTAATTTTTTATTTTTTTCTTCTTTAAATAAAAACCTATAAATAACTAAAGTCCTAAATACTTAAATCACTAAACCCCAAAACTAGCTAAATACTTAAACCATTAAACTAGTATATCCTGAATAATAAATAATAAATCTCAATTTTATTTGTATTCATTATAATTTTAAATATTCATTTTAATATTTTTTTAGTTTATTTTTATAGAATAATAAACTAAAAATAAATTATGTGGATGACAAATATAATTTAAATAATTTACTTATAATAACAAAAAATATAAACTTATAAAAGAAGAAAAACATCAAAAAAATTATTATTTAGTATTATATTTTACTTAGATTTTGAATAAATTTATGTATTGCAAATATATTTTAAAAAATATCTATCTTATTAATAAAAGTTTATTAATATATTTTTTGATCATTAATATAATATCTATCAATATAATTGTTTATATTCAATTAACATGATATATAATTATTAAGATTATCATAACTAAATATAGTATTCAGATATAAAAAAGTTTAAAATTATTATATTTTCAAAGGATATAACCTTCAAAATGATAAAAATAACAAAATTAATTTTTTGTTATATCATTGTTTAAATAAAACTTATAAACCATTAAATGCCTAAATACATAAATCTCTAAACTCCTAAACCCCGAAGCACCTAAATACCTAAACCTTTAAACCCGTAATCCTTAAAAATAATTTAAATAATTTATAGAAATATTAATTACAAAATAAATTATGAGTGACAAATATAATTTAAATAATATATTTTTCATCAAAAAAAAATATAAGCTAATAAAATGATGCAAAAAAATAAAAAAAAATTATTATATAGTAATAAATTTTTCATTGGTTTCGAATCATTTTTGGTTTTTTATTTATATTTTAATTTATATCTATCATATTAATAATAGTTTATTAAATTATTATTTGATAATTGATATAATATTTATCAATAAAATTGTTTATATTTATTTTATATTATATATAGTTATAATAAGAATTATTACTAAATATTGTATTCACATTTTTGAAAAATTTTAAAATTATTATATTTTGAAATGTTTTGACATTTAAAAATTTGAAAAAATATCAAAAATAATTTTTGTGTTATTTCATTGTTTAAATAAAAGTTATAACCCATTAAATGCCTAAATACTTAAATCAATAACTTCCAAATCTCGAAAACCCAAATAGATAATTTTTTATATAGGTATATCCTAAATAATAAATCTCATTTTTATTTTTTTCATTATAATTTTAAATATTCATTTTATTTATTTATTTGTTTATTTATATATATATATATATATTAAATACATAATAAATTATAAGTTAGAAAAATATAATTTATATAAATTATTTTTCAACAAAAAAATATAGATAAACTTATTAAAAGAAGAAAACAATTTAAAACAAAAAATTATTATATAGTAATATATTTTACTTTGTTTCTGAATCATTTTAGGTTTTGTAATTATATTTTAATTGATATCTAACTTATTAATAATAGATTATTAATTTATTTTTTGATCATTATTAGAATATTTATCAATAAAATTATTTATATTTAATTTATATGATATATAAATTTAATAATTATTATAACTAAATATTGTATTCACTTTTGTAAAAAAATTTTATGATTATTATATTTTCATAGATTATAACCTTTGAACATGTGAAAAAACAAAAAAAAATATTTTTTTATCATTTCATTGTTTAAATAAAACCTATAAATCACTAAATGCCTAAACACTTAAATCATTAAACTTCAAAATTCTGATACACCTATATAGATAATCGTTATAATAGGTATCCCCTAAATAATAATTAATAAATCTCATTTTTATTTGTTTTCATTTTAATTTATAAAATTCATTTTGATTGTTTAGTTTTTTATTTATATATATAAATTAATTATAAAATAAATTATGAGTTAAAAATATAATTTATAAAAATAATTTTTCATCAAAAAATAGATAAGCTTATAAAAAGAATAAAAATTTAAAAACAAATAATTATTATTAAGTAATATATATTGCTTTGCTTTTGAATAATTATAGGTTTTAATATTATATTTTAAATAATATCAATCTTATACATAATAGATTTTTAATTTTTTTTTGATAATCATTAGAATATCTATCAATAAAATTGTTTATATTGAATTTATATGATATATAATTATTATGATTATTATAAATAAATATTTATTCATATTTGAAAAAAATTTAAAAATTATTATATTTTCAAAGGTTATAATCTTTGAAAATATCAAAAAATAAAAAAAATTATTTTTATTTTATTTTTGTTTTTTAAATAAAACCTATAAACCACTAAATGCATACAGGGTTAAATCAGTAAACTCCTAAACCGCATAATGCCTAAATACATAAACCATTAAACTGCTATATACTACTTAATAAATAATAAATCTAATTTTTATTTTTATTTATTATAATTTTAAATTATTACAAAATAATTAATTATTACAAAATAAAGTATCATTATTACAAAATTAAGTATTTATTACAAAATAAAGTATCAGTGCGATAAACATAATTTAATTAATTTATTTTTAATAAAAAAAATATACAGATCTAGAAGAAGTAAAAATTTAAAAATTAAAAATTATCCAGTAATATATTTTACTTTAATTTTGAATCAATTTGGGTTTTGTAAATATTTTTTAATTAATATCTATCTTTTTATTAATAGTTTATTAATTTAATTTTTGATCATTATTATATTGTCTATCAATAAAATTGTATATATTGAATTTATATGATATATAAATATTAATATTATTATAACTAAATACTTAAACTATTAAACTGGTATACATTAATAATAAATCTTAAATCTCATTTTAATTTTTATTCAGTATAATTTTAAATTTATATTTTAATTATTTATCAGTTTATTTTTATAGAAATATTAATTACAAAATAAATTATTAATGAGACTGATCTAATTAAATTAAACCTGTATCCCTAAATAATAAATAATAAATCTCATTTTTTTATTATAATTTTAAATATTTATTTTAATTATTTAATTGTTTATTTATATATAAATATTAATTACAAAATAAATTATTAGTTAGACCAATATAATTTATATAAATTATTTTTCATTAAAAAAATATAGATAAACTTATTAAAAGAAAAAAAATCAAAAACAAAAATTTATTATATAGTAATATATTTTTCTTTGCTTCTGAATCATTTTAAGTTTTTAATTATATTTTAATTAAATAAAACCTATAAACCACTAAATGCTAGGGGTGATCATGGGACGGAACGGGATGGAGATTACAGATCTCTAGTCCCTTCCCACATTTCTATGATTTTTTTTGAAGATCCAAACCCATCCCATAGGTTGAAAATATCGGGATGGGACGGGATATAGATCAGGGATTTTGGGTTGGAGAAAATGGTTCCGGAACGGAACGGAGGTCCGACATTTTTTTCAATTTATTTTCTTCAAAATGGCCTAGTTAGTTCACGTCTAAACCTTTTGTCGTACCATTTATAATTCCTTAGTTATGTATCTTTCAAACTCAAATTGGGCCAATTTTGTTTTGTCAAATAGGCTGAATACCGCAAACAAGTTCCATTACCTTGTCAAAAGCTTTGATATGCAGAAAAGGAGAGAAATGTTAAATAGAACGGGACCGAGTTGTGTGCTTAATTTGGTTCTTTGTTTTTTCACAAGTTGGCTTTGTTCAGCCTAGTGAAAGTTAACCATAATAGCAATACTACATTTTTTAAATAATTAATTAAAATATTAAGGAATAGCTAAAGATGACCACAAACATTGGTAGCAGCAATTACTACTTAAGTAATTGCTAAAATTAGGCAGCTTAATATAAAAAAAATATAACTAATAACAACCATGATAAAAATCATTTCAAAGGTCAGTCCCGGAAAAGCAACAAAAATCCAAACCCAATTAATTATCTCTTCTACAACTCCTCTCTTTTCTTCCTCCACTGTAGAATGACAACCAAAGATGAAAACATGTTAAACATGCAGACATAAATTTCTAAGATGAAAGAGTAATAAAAAAACAAAATATTACCTTATAAAATTTAATACACCCATTCCAAATTTAGTTGGCTGACTATAGTTGGAAGAATATTTGGATCTTGTGACCCCACTGAAAATTGTAATTGAACCATATTTTTATTAAATTGAATGAATAAAATAAGTAAAAGTGAAATTAAAATTTACAAGATTTGTATACTAACCTGATTCATTATCATCAAGGTCTTGAACTAATTCTTCAATTTCAATAGGTTTGTTTGAGCTTCTCTACCAATCTTTTAGACATATGAGAATTTCAGCTGTAATAGGTGTTAAAGAACTCCTAAATTTATCTAAAGTTTTCCCCCTAGTATTAAATATAGATTCGTAGGCCACAGTAGATGCTTGGATAGCCAATACATCCATTGCTACATTTGCCAAAGAAGGATACCTAACCTTAATTACCTTCCACCAGTTTAGAACATCAAAATTAATTCTATCTTTATAAAGTTTGTCCTCCAAGTACCTATCCAACTCTTCCAAAGCTGCAATTTATTGTTCTTTCTCAAATTCAACAAAAAAAATTATCAACATAAGTATCACTACCATCAAAGAAATCATCATTTTTCTTCAACACAGTAGAAGAGAGATCATCTTCTTTTGATTCATCTTCATTTAAATCTTTATAATCATCCATCATCTCATTTAATGCATTTATAACCTTTTTCACCAAATTTTTAACCAATTCCTTTCCATAATGCTAAGTGTACTTAACCTTGAGATATTTGAGCTTATATCTAGGATCCAACACTACTGCTACAATAAGCATAATATTTGTTGACTGAAGAGAACCCCAATATTTGTTGAATTTATGCCTCATTTTCATACCCATTTCAGACACCATTCTATCTCTCCTATTTTCACAAAGCTTAATTTTTTTCAAAATTCGAATAATCTGAGGAAAATAAATACTAGAGGTAGAATATTATGATCCTGAAAATTTACAGGTTACCTCATACAAGTTTTCAAGAAACGAGCCAAAATTTTGGCATTTGTTAAGTCTCTCTCTGTTGGAATGTTTGAACCAAACTCCTTTAAAACCCCTTTGTCTTTGTCTTCCAACTTATTAAAATTCTTTTTGATATTTTATATCAGTTTGTAACATCAAATAATTTTAATTCCATCTTGTAGGACAATCTAATTGCAATGAAGATCCAAATGTCAAGTTTGCTTCTTCAACACATAACTTATACATATCTAATCTTGTAGGACTGCTCCTCACATATTTCGCCACACCTCTAATTTTATGAATATAACCCTAAACTTTTGTAATGTCATCTCTGACAATTAAGTTTAGGATATGAGCACAACATTTCATATGAAAATGATCGCCTCTCAAAGGTACAACACTTTTCTTCACAAGCCTTTTTTTCAATTGTTCAATTGCAACATCATTATTTGATGCATTGTCAACAGTAATGCACATCAAATTTTACAAACCCCATTCATTCATGCAAAACTCAATAGCATTTCTAATATTTACTCCAAAATGACTGCTCCAATTTCGACACGTTGTCCGGTCAGCGAGACCTCCGTTATTTTGCTACTCCTGCATCCCCGGCCTCTTAATATTTCTTTTCCTGCACTTACATGAAAATATTAAAAAAGAAAAAATATTTGTTTATACAAATAGATTATCAAAAAATAAATTATGTTTCCAGCAATAATAAATCTTTAATCTCATTTTAATTTGTATTCATTATAATTTTAAATATTAATTTTAAATAGTTATTAGTTTATTTTTTATATAAATATTAATTACAAAATAAATAATTAGTCAGATAAATATAATATTAATAATTTACTTTTAAAAAAATATATAATCTTATAAAAAGAAGTAAAAATTTAAAAACAAAAAATTATTATTTAGTAATAAATTGTACATTGATTTTGAATCATTTTAGGTTTTGTAATTATATTTTAATTTATATCTATCATATTAATAATAGTTTATTAATTTATTTTTTGATAATTGATATCATATCTATCAATAAAATTATTTATAATTAGTTTATATTATATATAATTATAATGATTATTTTTACTAAATATTTTATTCACATTTTAAAAAAATTTTAAAATTATTATATTTTCAAATGTTATAACCTTTGAAAATATCAAAAAATAACAAAAATAATTTTTTTGTTATTTCATTGTTTAAATTAATCCTTTAAACCACTAAATGCCTAAATAGTTAAATCAATAACTGCTAAATCTCGAAAACCCTAAATAGATAATCATTTTAAACCGGTATACCCTAAATAATAAATAATAAATCTCAATATTATTTTTTTCATTATAATTTAAAATATTCATTTTAATTATTTATTCATATATTTTTATATAATTATTAATTACAGAATAAATTGAGTTAGACAAATATAATTTATATAATTATTTTTCATCAAAAAAATATAGATAAACTTTTTAAAAGAAAAAAAATTAAAAACAAAAAATTATTATATAGTAATAAATTTTGCTTTGTTTCTGAATCATTTTATGTTTTGTAATTATATTTAAATTTATATCTATCTTATTAATAATAGATTATTAATTTATTCTTTCATCATTATTAGAATATTTATCAATAAAAATATTTATATTGAATTTATATGATATATAAATATAATGATTATTATAACTAAATATTGTATTCACTTTTGAAAAAATTTAAAAATTATTATATTTTCAAAGGTTATAACCTTTGAAAATATCAAAAATAAAAAAAATAAATTTTTTGATATTTTTTTTAAACTAACACCTATAAACCACTAAATGCATGCACAGTTAAATCAGTAAACTCCTAAACCCCGTAATGGCCAAAATACATAAACCATTAAACCACTATATACTACTTATTAATTAATAAATCTAATTTTTATTCTATTTATTATAATTTTAAATATTCATTTTAATTATTTATTAGTTTATTTTTATAGAAATATTTATTACAAAATAAATTGAGTGCGACAAATATAATTTAAAAAATATATATGCTTATAAAAGAAGTAAAAATTTAAAAATTAAAAATTGTTATCCAGAAATATATTTTATTATAATTTTGAATCAATTTGGGTTTTGTAATTATTTTTTAATTAATATCTATCTTAATATCAATAGTTTATAAATTTAATTTTGATCATTATTTTAATATATATCAATAAAATTGTTTATATTGAATTTATATGATATATAATTATTAATATTATTATAACTAAGTATTGTATTCACATTTCAAAAAATTTTAAATATTATTATATTTTCAAAGGTTATAACCTATGAAAATGAGAAAAAATTATAAAATTTTTTTTTGATATTTTATTTTTTTAAATAAAACGTATAGACCACTAAAAGCCTAAAAACATAAATCGCTAAAATCCTAAATGAAAAAACCTGTAAATTCTTAATCCATTAAACTGGTATACAATAATAATAAATCATAAATCTTATTTTAAATTTTATTCAGTATAATTTTAAATTTTTATTTTAAATATTTATCAGTTTATTTTTATAGAAATATTAATTACAAAATAAATTAATAGCGAGAAATATCTAATTTAAATTAAACTGGTATCCCTAAATAATAAATAATAAATCTCATTTTTTATCATTATAATTTTAAATATTCATTTTAATTATTTATTTGTTTATTTTATAAATATATTAATTACAGAATAAATTATGAGTTAGACAAATATAATTTATATAAATTATTTTTCATCAAAAAAATATACATAAACTTTTTAAAAGAAAAAAAAATTCAAAACAAAAAATTATTATATAGTAATATATTTAGCTTTGCTTCTGAATCATTTTAGGTTTAGTAATTATATTTTAATTGATATCTATCTTATTAATAATAGATTATTAATTTATTTTTTGATCATTATTAGAATATTTATCAATAAAATTGTTTATATTTAATTTATATGATATATAAATATAATGATTATTATAACTAAAGATTGTATTCACATTAAAAAAAATTTAAAATTTATTGTATTTTCAAAGGTTATAACCTTTGAGAATATCAAAAAATAACAAAAATAATTTTTTTTATTTTATTTTTTAAATAAAACATATAAACCACTAAAAGCATATATAGGTAAATCAGTAAACTCCTAAATACATAAACCATTAAACCGCTATATAATACTTAATAATTAATATATCTAATTTTTATTATATTTATTATAATTTTAAATATTGATTTTAATTATTTATTAGTTTATTTTTATAAAATATTTATTACAAAATAAATTATGAGTGCGACAATTATAATTTAACTAATTTTCTTTTTAATCAAAAAAAATATATATGCTTATAAATGAAGTAAAAATTTAAAAATTAAAAATTATTATACAATAATATATTATAGTTTAATCTTGAATCGATTTGGGTATTGTAAATATTTTTTGTTATATTAAGCTGCCTAATTTTAGCAATTACTTAAGTAGTAATTGCTACTACCAATGTTTGTTGTCATCTTTAGCTATTCCTTAATATTTTAAGTAATTATTTAAAAAATGTAGTATTTCTATTATGGTTAACTTCCACTCGACTGAACAAAGCCAACTTGTGACAAAAAAAAGAACCAAATTAAGCACACATCTCGATTCCATTCTATATAACATTTCTATCCTTTTCTGCACATCAAAGCTTTTGACAAGGTAATTGAACTTGTTTGTTGTATTCAACATATTTGACAAAACAAAATTGGCCGAATTTTAGTTTGAAAGATACATAACTTAGGAATGATAAATGGTACAATAAAAGGTTTCGACAAGAACTAACTTGGCTGGTTTAAAGAAAATAAATTGAAAAAAATGTCTGAACTCCATTCCATCCCGGAACCGTTTTATCCTACCAAAAATCCCCGATCTGCGTCCCTTCCCATGAGCACCCCAAGCATTTAGTGGTTTATAGGTTTAATTTAAAAAATAAAATAAAATAAAAATTATTTTTATTATTTTTGATATTTTCAAAGGTTATAACCTTTGAAAATATAATAATTTTTAATTTTTTTTCAAATGTGAATACAATATTTATTTATACAAATCATTATATTTTTATATTATATAAATTCAATATAAACAATTTTATTGAAAAATATTCTAATAATAATCCAAAAATAAATTAATAATCTATTAATAATAAGATAGGTATTAATTAAAACATAAAATGATTCAGAAGAAAAGAAAAATATATTACTATATAATAATTTTTTGTTTTTGAATTTTTTTTTCTTTTAATAAGTTTATCTATATTTTTTTGTTGAAAAATAATTTATATAATTTATATTTGTCTAACTCATAATTTATTTTGTAATTAATATTTATATATAAATAAATAAATAATTAAAATGAATATTTAAAATTATAATAAAAAAATGTGATTTATTATTTATTATTTATTATTTGGGGATACCGATTTAATTTAAATTAGATCCGTCTCAATAATAATTTATTTTGTAATTAATATTTCTATAAAAATATATTGATAAATAATTAAAATAAAAATTTAAAATTATACTGAATAAAAATTAAAATGAGATTTAAGATTTATTATTAATGTATACTAGTTTAAAAGTTTAAGTATTTTGAGGTTTTGTAGTTAGAAGTTTAGCGATTTAAGTTTTTAGGATTTTAGTTGTTTATTGGTTTTATATAAAAAAATAAAATAACTAAAATAATTTCTATATATTTTTATCATTTTCATAAGTTATAACCTTTCAAAAAATAATAATATATACAATTTTTTGATATTTGAATACAATATTTAGTTATAATAATATTAATAATTATATATCATATAAATTCAATATAAACAATTTTATTGATATACAATATAATAATGATCAAAAATTAAATTAATAAACTATTAATAAAAAGATAGATATTAATTAAAAAATATTTATAAAACCCAAATTGATTCAAAATTAAAGTAAAATATATTAAAGGATAATAATTTTTAATTTTTAAATTTTTACTTCTTTTAGAACCGTATATTTTTTTTATTAAAAATAAATTAATTAAATTATATTTATCACACTCATACTTTATTTTTTAATAAATAATTTAATAAAAATAAACTAATAAATAATTAAAATAAATATTTAAAATTATAAAAAATAGAAATAAAGATTAGAGTTATTAATTATTAAGTAGTATATAGCAGTTTAATAGTTTATGTATTTAGGCATTACGGGGTTTAGGAGTTTACTAATTTAACTGTGTATGCATTTAGTGGTTTATAGGTTTTATTAAAGAAAAAAATAAAAAAAAATTTATTTTTATAATTTTTTGAGATTTTAAAAGATTATAACATTTGAAAATATAATAATTTTTAAATTTTTTTCAAAAGTGAATAAATATTTATTTATGATAATCATAATAATTATATATTATATTAATTCAATATAAACAATTTTATTCATAGATATTCTAATAATTATCAAAAAATAAATTTAAAATCTATTATGAATAATATTGATATTAATTAAAATATAATATCAAAACCTAAAATGATTCAAAAGCAAAGCAAAATATATTACTTAATAATTATTTTTTGTTTTTAAATTTTTATTCTTTTTATAAGCTTATCTATTTTTTTATGAAAAATAATTTTTATAAATTATATTTTTAACTCATAATTTATTTTTAATTAATATATATATATATATATAAATAAAAAACTAAATAATCAAAATGAATTTTTTAAATTAAATTGAAAACAAATAAAAATGAGATTTATTAATTATTATTTAGGGGATACCTGTTTAAACGATTATTTATATAGGGTTATCGAGATTTTATAGTTTAGTGATTTAAGTGTTTAGGCATTTAGTGATTAGGTTTTATTTATACAATGAAATGATAAAAAAAATATTTTTTTTGTTTTTTCACATGTTCAAAGGTTATAATCTATGAAAATATAATAATCATAAAATTTTTTTACAAAAGTGAATACAATATTTAGTTATAATAATTATTAAATTTATATATCATATAAATTAAATATAAAAATTTTTATTGAAAATATTCTAATAATAATCAAAAAAATAAATTAATAATCTATTTATTAATAAGTTAGATATCAATTAAAATATAATTTCAAAACCTAAAATGATTCAGAAACAAAGTAAAATAAATTACTATATAATAATTTTTTGTTTTAAATTTTTTTATTCTTTTAATAAGTTTATCTATATTTTTTTGTCAAAAAATAATTTATATAAATTATATTTTTCTAACTTATAATTTAATTTGTATTTAATATTTATATAAAAATAAACAAATAAATAATTACAATAAATATTTAAAATTATAATGAAAAAAATAAAAATGAGATTTATTATTTATTATTTAGGATATACCTGTTTAAAAAATTTATCTATTTAGGGTTTACGAGATTTAGAAGTTATTGATTTAAGTATTTAGCCATTTATTGGTTTATAGCTTTTATTTAAACAATGAAATAACAAAAAATTTATTTTTGATATTTTTTCAAATTTTCAAATGTCATAATATTTGAATATATAATAATTTTAAAATTTTTTTAATATGTCAATACAATATTTAGTAAGAATAATTATTATAACTATATATAATATAAACTAAATATAAACAATTTTATTGATAATATTATATCAATTATCAAAAAATAAATTAATAAACTATTATTAATATGATAGATATAAATTAAAATATAATTAAAAAACCTAAAATAATTCAAAATCAAATTAAAATTTATTACTCAATAATAATTTTTTTTAGTTTTTGAATCATTTTATAAGCTCATATATTTTTTTGTTAAAAATTTATTATTTAAATTATATTTGTCGCTCATAATTTATTTTGTAATTAAAATTTCTATAAAATATTTAAATTATATTTAACGTTTATGAGTTTAATGGTTTAGGTAATTAGGGGCTTCGGGGTTTAGGAATTTAGATATTTATGTATTTAGATATTTAATGGTTTATATCATTTATTTAAACAATGATATAACATAATAATTTATTTTTTAATTTATATTTTTATAAAATTAAATTCATAAATAATTAAAATGTATATTTAAAATTATAATGAAGACTAATAAAAATTAGATTTATAAATTATTATTTAGGGTATAACTATTTAATTTTTTAAGTTTTTTGTGGTTTTGAGGTTAAAGAGTTTATTGATTTATATGTTTGCATATTTTCGTGTTTATAGGTTTTATTTAATCAATGAAATAACAAAAAATTTATTTTTATGAATTTTCAGGATTTTCAAAGTTTATAACCTTTAAAAGTATAATAATTATTTAATAGTTCTAAAATATGAATACAATACTTAGTTATAATAATCTTAATAATTATATTTGTTGTAGATTCAATATAAAAAAATGTATTAATATATATTATAATAATACTCAACAAATAAATTAATAAACTATTATTAATAAAATAGATATTAATTAAAATATATTTGCAAAATCCAAAATAATTCAAAATCAAAGTAAATTATATTACTAAATAAAATTTTAAATTTTTGAAATTTGTTTATTTTTATAAGCTTTTTTTTATAAAAAAATAATTTATTTAAATTATATCTGTCTCACTCATTATTTATTTTGTAATTAATATTTCTATAAAAATAAACTTAAAAATAAATAAAATGAATAATTAAAATTATAATGAATACAAATAAAAATAAGATTTAATATTTATTATTTAGGTTAAATAGGTTTAATGGTTTAAGTATTTAGGTGGTTTTGGGGTTTAGGAGTCTAGAGATTTAAATGTTTAGTCATTTAGTGGTTTATAAGTTTTATTTAAACAATAAAATAATAAAAAATTATTTTTGTGATTTTTTATCATTTTTGAAGGATATAACTTTTGAAAATATAATAATTTAAAATTTTTTTCAAATATAAATATAATATTAAGTTATAATAACTTAATAATTATAAGACATTTTAATTGAATATAAGTAATTTTATTGTTCGATATTATAAAAATGATCTAATAATAAATTAATAAACTATTATTAATAAGATTGATCATAATTAAAATATAATTGTGAAACCTATATATAATGCTTCAAAATCAATTTACTTTGTCTCACTCATTATTTATTTTGTGATTGATATTTCTACAAAAAATAAACTAATAAATAATTAAAATGAATATTTAAAATTATAATGAATACAAATTAAAATGAGATTTATGATTTATTATATATGGTATAACGGCTTAATGGTTTGAATATTTAGTGGTTTATAGGTTTTATTTAAAGAATAAAAATTTATAAAGCTATTTTTGATTTTTTCTGATTTTTAAAGGTTATAACCTTTGAAAATAAAAAAAATTTTAAAATTTTTTGAAATGTTAATACCATGTATAATTATATTAATCTTACTAATTATATATCATATAATTTAATATAAATAATTTTAATGATAGATATTATAATAATGATCAAAAATTAAATTAATAAACTATTATTAATAATATAAATATTAATTAAAATATATTTACCTAACACAAAATGATTTAAAATCAAATCAAAATATATTACTAAATACTAATATTTAATTTTTAAAATTTTCCTTCTTTTTATAAGCTAATATTTTTTTTATTAAAATAAATTATTTAAATAATATTTGCCTCACTCGAAATTTATTTTGTAATTAATTTTTCTAAAAAATTAAACTATAGATAATTAAAATGAATATTTAAAATTATAATAAATAAAAATAAATAAGAGATTTATTATTTATTAAGTTGTATATAGGGGTTAAAAGGTTTATGTATTTAGTGGTTTCGGGGTTTATGAGCTTACTGATTTAAGTAAGTAAGCATTTAATGATCTATAGGTTTTATTTAGAAAATGAAATAACAAAAAATTTATTTTTATTATTTTTTCTCATTTTATAAGATTATATCCTTTGAAAATATAATAATTTTTAAATTTTTTTCAAAAGTGCATTCAATATTTAGTTATAATAATCATTATATTTATATATCATATAAATTCAATATAAAATATTTTATTGATAAATTCTAATAATGATCAAAAAATAAATTAATAATCTATTATTAATAAGATAGATATCAATTATAATATAATTACAAAACATAAAATGATTCAGAAGCAAAGCAAAATATTACTATATAATAATTTTTTGTTTTAAAATTTTTATTTTCTTTTAAAAAGTTTATCTATATTATTTTGATGAAAAATAATTTATATAAATTATATTTGTGTACCTCATAATTTATTTTGTAATTAATATTTATATAAAAATAAATAATTAATTAATTAATTTTAAATATTTTAAATTAAAATGAAAAAAAAATGAGATTTATTCTTTATTATTAAGTATAAACTAGTTTAATTAAAATTAGATCTGTCTCACTAATAATTTATTTTGTATTTAATATTTCTATAAAAATAAACTGATAAATAATTAAAATAAAAATTAAAATGATACTGAATAATTAAAAAAATTTATTTTGTTCCTCTCTCTACACTAGATTGATTGCTAAAGCTCTAACCAAAATAATACGAGCTTTTACTTTATTTCTATTATGTCTCATCATATTTGATATTGAATCACTGGGCTGTCAAAGGTAATTTGACTCATGTACGCTAACAGACTAAATCAAAGTTGTACCCCTATGTGTTGCAATAGCTAGTTATTGAGGATGCTATTTATATTGATTATTGTAATTTCTTCTAAAATATCTCTCATGCACACACTCAAAGCAATTTTTTTAAAACATAGTTCACCTCTAAAAAAATAACGACCTTGTAGCCTATTAGATTAAAGTAACACCAGGGCAGTTTGAGCATGGCAAGAAGTATGGGCTCTCTTTCAATCAAGAATCAAAAAATATATTTTATTGGCATGTCTAAGGCTTTTTTTTATATCCTCATGGATATGAAAAGTATCATTTCTTTCATTTTATATTAAATGAGTTATGTATACAAGCTCAAAATACCCAAAAAGGTGTAAATGAATCATATTCAAATGTATAAAAGGTTTTAATCATTGCTCAAAATATTAGACTTGCATATGACACTTGAGGTCACAAATCAAAGGAAAAAGCCATAGTGATATTTCCAATCCCAAGAAATTTAACCATAGAAAGTTATAAAGAGTAGTGCTCGAGCATTAACTATTTCTAGGGTCATGACTTTTGCTCTTGAGGAATGTCCAAAGTTACAATCATTCCTAGTGCAATGACTTTGCAATAGAAAAATAAATGCACAAGCTATGGTCATATCCAATACTGTGACCCAGTATTATAGTGATTAAATATGTATTCATGATCATTCTAAGTGCCAACCCAATATGTTCAACAAAGAGACACAAGTTATGGCATATTCTGATCGATATGATTTTGTGTTCTAGAGACAAAATATACAATCATGACCATTGCTAATGCTACAATAATCTAAAGCAAGAAAGAGACCGAATCCATAACTCACCCCTTGAGTCTTGACTTTGTGTTACATATACAAAAAGTCAAATCTGTGACATTTTTAAAAGTTGTGAATTTAAATTAAAATTTAACACTTAGTCATTTGATTATAAAAGTGCAAAACATGAGATTTAGGATTTAGGGATTATGGGTTAGAGTTATAGTTTATGGTTTTAAGGTTTAAGATTTAAAAACTATTATCAATAACATTGATATTAGTTAAAATATAATATCAAAACCTAAAATGATTCAAAAGCAAAGCAAAATATATTACTTAATAATAATTATTTGTTTTTAAATTTTTATTGTTTTTATAAGCTTATTTATTTTTTGATTAAAAATATTTTTTATAAATTATATTTTTAATTCATAATTTATTTTATAATTAATATATATATATATATATATAATAAAAACTAAAGAATCAAAATAAATTTTTTAAATCATAATGAAAACAAATAAAATGAGATATTAATTATTATTTAGGGTATACCAGTTTAAGGATTATCAATATAGGATTATCAAGATTTTGTTGTTTAGTGATTTAAGTGTTTAGGCATTTAGTGGTTTATAGGTTTTATTTAAACAATAAAATAACAAATAAATATATTTTTTTATTTTTTACATTGTTAAAAGGTTATAATCTTTGAAAATATAATAATTTAAAATTTTTTTCAAAAGTGAATATAATATTTAGTTATAATAATTATTAAATAAATATATCATATAAATTCAATATAAACATTTTTTAGGATAAATATTATAATTAATGATAAAAAAATAATTTAATAATCTATATTTAATAAGTTAAGATATCAATTAAAATATAATTACAAAACCTAAATGATTCAGAAACAAAGCAAAATATTTACTATAAAATATTTTTTTTTGTTTTAATTGTTTTCTTCTTTTATTAAGTTTATATTTATTTTTTTTGGTGAAAAATTATTTATATAAATTATATTTGTATAACTTATAATTTATTTTGTAATTAATATTTATATAAAATAAACAAATTAAATAATTAAAATGAATAATTAAAATTTATAATGAAAAAAAAACTAAAATTTTTTATTTATATTTAGGACTATACATGTTTTAAAAAATTATCGTATTTATGGTTTTCGAGATTTAGAAGTTATTTATTTAAGTATTTATGATTAATGTTTAATAGGTTTTATTCAAAAAATGAAATAACAAAAATTATTTTTGATATTTTTTCAAATTTTCAAAGGTTATAACATTTGAAATATTATAATATTAAAATTTATTAAAAATGTGAATACAATATTTAGTAATAATAAATATTATAACTATATATAATATAAAATAAATATAAACAATTTTATTATAGATATTATATCAATTATCAAAAAATAAATTAATAACTATTATTAATATGATTGATATAAATTAAAATTATAATTAAAAAACCTAAAATGATTCAAAATCAAGTAAAATTTAATACTAAGTAATAATTTTTTTAGTTTTTGCATCATTTTATTAGCTTATATGTTTTTTTGATGAAAAATAATTATTTAAATTATATTTGTATCACTCATAATTTATTTTGTAATTAATATTTTCTATAAATTATTTAAATATTTTAAGGTTTATGAGT
>JAREIK010001814.1:35194-71488 GCA_029783825.1 Sapria himalayana
AGGAGTTTAGCGATTTATGTTTTAGGCTTTTAGTTATTTATAGGTTTTATATAAAAAAATAAAATAACAAAAAAAAATTTCTATAATTTGTTATCATTTTCAGTTATAACATTTGAAAATATAATAATATTTAAAATTTTTTGAAATGTGAATACAATATTTATTTATAATAATATTAATAATTATATCATATAAATTCAATATAAACAATTTTATTGATAGATAATAAAAAATGATCAAAAATTAAATTAATAAACAATTAATAAAAAGATTGATATTAATTAAAAATATTTACAAAACCCAAATTGATTCAAAATTAAAGTAAAATATATTACTAGATAATAATTTTTAATTTTTAAATTTACTTCTTTTATAAGCGAATATATATTTTTTTAATTAAAAATAAATTATTTAAATTATATTTCTCTTACTCATAATTTATTTTGTAATAAATATTTCTATAAAAATAAACTAATAAATAATTAAATGAATATTTAAAATTATAATAAATATAAATATAAATTAGATTTATTAATTATATGTATTATATAGTGGTTTAATAGTTTATGTAATTAGGTATTACGGGGTTTAGGAGTATACTGATTTAATTGTGTATGCATTTAGTGGTTTATAGGTTTTATTTAAAAAAAATAACAAAAATTTTATATTTATTATTTTTTGATATTTTCAAAGGTTATAACCTTTGAAAATATAATAATTTTAAATGTTTTTCAAAAGCAAATTCAATATTTAGTTATAATAATCATTATTTTTATATATCATATAAATTAAATATAAATAATTTTACTAATTAATATTCTAATAATGATCAAAATATAAATTAATAATCTATTATTATTTAGATAGATTTCAATTAAAATATAATTATAAAACATAAAATGATTCATAAGCAAACCAAAATATATTACTATATAATAATTTTTTGTTTAACAATTTTTTTTTATTTTAAAAAGTTTATTTATTTTTTTAATTAAAAATAATTTACATAAATTATATTTGTCTATCTCAAAATTTATTTTTAATTAATATTTATATAAAAATAAACAAATAAATAATTAAAATGAATATTTAAAATTATAATGAAAAAAATTGAGATTTATTATTTATTATTTAGGGTATACCGGTTTAATTTAAATTATATCTCTAACTAATAATTTATTTTGTAATTAATATTTCTATAAAAATAAACTGATAAATAATTTAAATAAAAATTTAATATTATACTGAATAAAAGTTAAAATGAGATTTATGATTATTATTAATGTATACCAATTTAATAGTTTAAGTATTTAGAGGTTTAGTCTTATAGGTGTTTAGTGATTCATGTTTTTAGGCATTTAGTGGTTTATAGGTTTTATTTAAACAATAAAATAACAAAAAATAATTTGTAATTTTTTGTCATTTTCATAGGTTATAACCTTTGAAAATATAATAATATTTAAAATTTTTTTAAATGTGAAAATAATATTTAGTTATAATAGTTTTAATAATTATATATAATATAAATTCAATATAAACAATCTTATTGATAGATATTATAATATTGATCAAAAATTAAATTAATTAAACTATTACAAATAAGATAGATATTAATTAAAAAATATTTACAAAACTCAAATTGATTCAAAATTAAAGTAAAAAATATTATTGGATAATAATTTTTAATTTTTAAATTTTTACTTCTTTTATAAGCGTATATATTTTTGTTTATTAAAAATAAATTATTTAAATTATATTTGTCGCACTCATAATTTATTTTGTAATAAATATTTCTATAAAAATAAACTAATAAATAATTAAAATGAATATTTAAAATTATAATAAATAGAATTAACAATTAGATTTATTAATTATTAAGTAGTATATTGCGGTTTAATGGTTTATATATTTTGACATTATGGGGTTTAGGAGTTTACTGATTTAACTGTGTATGCATTTTGTGGTTTATAGGTGTTATTTATAAAAAAAATATTAAAAAATTTATTTTTTTATTTTTTGATATTTTCAAAGGTTATAACCTTTGAAAATATAATAATTTTTAAATTTTTTTCAAAAGTGAATACAATATTAACTTATAATAATCTTTATATTTATATATCATATAAATTCAATATAAACAATTTTATTGATACATATTCAAATAATGATCAAAAAATAAATTAATAATCTATTATTAATAAGATAGATATCAATTAAAATATAATTGCAAAATCTAAAATGATTTAGAAGAAAAGCAAAATTTTTTACTAAATAAAAATTTTTTGTTTTGAATTTTTTTTTTCTTTTAAAAAGTTTATCAATAATTTTTTGATGAAAAATAATTTATATAAATTATATTTGTCTAACTCAACTTATTTTGTAATTTATTATTTTTATATAAATAAACAAATAGATAATTAAAATGAATATTTAAAATTATAATGAAAAAAAAATGCTATTTATTATTTATTATTTAGGGATACTTGTTTAATTTAAATTAGATATGTCTCACTAATAATTTATTTTGTAATTAATATTTCGATAAGATAAATTGATAAATAATTAAAATAAAAATTTAAAATTAGACTGAATAAAAATTAAAATGAGATTTATGATTTATTATTAATGTATACCAGTTTAATGATTTAAGTATTTAGAGGTTTTGTTGTTAGGAGTTTAGCGATTTATGTTTTTAGGCTTTTAGTGGTTTATAGGTTTTATACAATATTTTATTATAATAATATTAATAATTATATATCATATAAATTTAATATAAATAATTTTTTTGATAGATGTTATAATAATGATCAAAAATTAAATTTATAAAGTTTTAATATTAAGATTGATATTAATTAAAAAATATTTACAAAACACAAATTGATTCAAAATTAAAGTAACTTATATTACTTGATAATAATTTTTAATTTTTAAATTAAAACTTCTTTTATAAGCCTATATTTTTATTAGATAATTAATATATTATTTAAATTATATTTGTCCCATTCATAATTTATTTTTTAATAAATATTTCTAAATAAATACAATAATAAATAATTAAAATTAATATTTAAAAATATAATAAATAGCAATAAAAAATAGATTTATTAATTATTAGGTAGTATTTATCAGTTTAATGGGTTATGTAATTAGTCATTACGGGGTTTAAGAGTTTACTGATTTAACTTTATATGTATTTAGGCATTACGGGACTCGGTAATTCGCGACCCGACCTGAAGTCTTGTCCCGAAAGAATCGAGACTGAGAAAAATCAGTTTACGTTGACTTTTCCCGTCTCGCTCTATCACGTATTTTTTTTTTGGGATGGTTCTGGATCTTAAGCATTATCCATCCCGAGAACCGTCCCACATAAAAAACCAATACTAGAACCAGGAATATATATATATATATATAACATGAAGATGCCACCAATTCCGCTACTGCCAATCCAAATCTGACGCACCTATTGCTGTTCCGATGAGTTCCATGCCACCTAATGAGTGGTCTAAATATGTTATAGTCAGTTTTGTAGAGCTTGCTTGTTTGAAATATTTATATGTATTTATGCTTAACATATCATATTTATTAATGGCAATGCAGATGGCACAATCCAGCAGTAAATGAAAAATACAATAAATTGAAGATGGTCACATCTCAAATGATCAAAGTACTGGTAAATCCAATAATCAGTGAGACATATAATTTAAATATATTATTTTTTATTAAAAAAATAAGCTTATAAAAATAAACAAAATTTCAAAAATTTAAAATTTTTATTTAGTAATATTATTTACTTTGATTTTGAATTATTTTGGGTTCCGCAAAGATATTTTAATTAATATCTATCTTATTAATAATAGTTTATTAATTTATTTTTCGATCATAATAATAATATATATAAATAAAATTTTTTATATTTAATTTATTTCAAATATAATTATAAAGATTATTATAACTAAGTATTGCATTCATATTTTAAAAAGATTAAAAAAATTATTATATTTTCAAAGTTATTAACCAATGAAAATCACGAAAATTCATAAAAATAAATTTTTTGTTATTTCATTTATTAAATAAAACCTATAAACACCTAAATTTGCAAACATATAAATGAATAAACTCCTTAACCCCAAAACCACCAAAAACTTAAAGCATTAAATAGGTATATCCTAAATAATAAATAATAAATCTCTTTTTATTAGTATTCATTGTAATTTTAAATATTCAATTTAATTATTTATCAATTTATTTTTATAGAAATATTAATTACAAAATAAATTATTAGTGAGACAGATATAATTTAAATAATTTATTTTTTATCAAAAAAATATTTATGCTTATAAAATGAGGCAAAATTTATAAAATAAAAAATTATTATTTAGTAATATATCTTATTTTGATTTTGAATCATTTTAGATTCTACAATTATATTTTAATTTATATCATTCTTATTAATACTAGTTTATTAATTTATTTATTGATCATTATTATAATATGTATTAATAAAATTATTTATATTTAGTTTACATTATATATAATTATTAAGTTTATTATAACTAAATATTATATTTACATTTAAAATAAATTTAAAAATTATTATATTTTCAAAGGTTATAACCTTCAAAAATCAAAAAAAATAATAAAAATAATTTTTTTGTTATATCATTGTTTAAATAAAACTTATAAACCACTAAATGCCCAAATACTTAAACCTATAAACTCCTAAACACAAAAGCCCCTAAATGGATAAAACTTTAAACTCGTAAACCTTAAATGGAATTTAAATAATTTATTAAAATATTAATTACAAAATAAATTATGAGTGATAAAAATATAATTTAAATAATGTATTTTTCATCAAAAAAAATATGAACTTATAATAAGAAGCAAAAAATAAAAAAAAAATTATTATTTAGTAATAAATTTTACTTGGATTTTGAATATTTTTAGGTTTTGCTATAATATTTTAATTTATATCTATCATATTAATAATAGCATATTAATTTATTTTTTGATAATTGATACCATATATATCAATAAAATTGTTTATATTTAGTTTATATTATATATAATTATAATGATTATTATTACTAAATATTGTATTCACATTTTTAAAAAATTTTAAAATTATTATATTTTCAAAGATTATAATCTTTGAAAATGTGAAAAAATATCAAAAATAAATTTTTTGTTATTTCATTATTTAAATAAATCCTATAAACCGCTAAATGCCTTAAAACATAAATCGCTAAAATCATAAACAAAAAAAACCTCTAAATACTTCAAATATTAAACTGGTATACATTAATAATAATTCATAAATCTCATTTTAATTTTTATTCAGTATAATTTAAAATTTTTATTTTAATTATTTATTAGTTTATTTTTATAGAAATATTAATTACAAAAAAAATTATTAGTGAGTCAGATCTAATTTAAATTAAACTGGTATACCCAAAATAATAAAGAATAAATCTCAATATAATTTTTTTCATTATAATTTTAAATATTAATTTTAATTATTTATTTGTTTATTTTTGTATAAATGTTAATTAAAAAATAAATTATGAGTTAGACAAATATAATTTATATAATTTAATTTTCATCAAAAAAATATTGTTAAACTTTTTAAAAGAAATTTAATTTCAAAACAACAAATTATTATATAGTAATATATATTGATTTCTTCTGAATCATTTTAGGTTTTTATTATATTTTAATTCATATCTATCTTATTAATAATAAATTATTAATTTATTTTTTGATCATTTTTAGAATATTTATCAATAATATTATTTATATTGAATTTATATGATATATAAATATAATGATTATTATAACTAAATATTGAATTCACTTTTGAAAAAAATTAAAAAATTATTATATTTCCAAAGGTTATAAACTTTGGAAATATCAAAAAATAATAAAAATAAATATTTTGTTATTTTAATTTTTAAATAAAACCTATAACCCACTAAATGCATACATAGTTAAATCAGTAAACTCCTAAGGTCTGTAATGCCTAAATACATAAACCATTAAACCGCTATATGCTACATAATAATTAAGAAATCTAATTTTTATTACAATTTATTATTATTTTAAATATTCATTTTTTTTATTTATAGGTTTATTTTTATAGAAATATTTATTACAAAATAAATTATGAGTGTGACAAATATAATTTAAATAATTTATTTTTAATCAATTAAAATATATATGCTTATAAAAGAAGTAAAAATTTAAAAATTAAAAATTAGTATCTAGTAATATTTTTTACTTTAATTTTGAATCAATTTGGGTTTTGTAAATATTTTTTAATTAATATTAATCTTATTATTAATAGTTTATTAATTTAATTTTTGATCATTATTATAATATCTATCAATAAAATTCTTTATATTGAATTTATATGATATATAATTATTAAAATTATTATAACTAAATATTGTATTCATATTTAAAAAAATTTTAAATATTATTATATTTTCAACGGTTATAACCTATGAAAATGACAAAAAATTACAAATTTTTTTTATTATTTTATTGTTTAAATAAAACATATAAACCACTAAATGCCTAAAAACATAAATCGCTAAACTCCTATACGACAAAACTTTTAAATAGTTAAAACTATTAAATTGGTATACATTAATAATAAATAATAAATTTCATTTTAATTTTTATTAATTATAATTTTAAATTTTTATTTTAATTTTTTATAAGTTTATTTTTATAGAAATATTAATTACAAAATAAAATATTAGTGAGACGGATCAATTTAAAATAATTTATTTTTAATGAATAAAAATATATATGCTTATAAAAAGAAGCAAAATTTTAAAAACAAAAATTTATTATTTTGTAATATATTTTAAAAACAAAATTAAATTTTAAAAAATTTAATTTTTTATTTTTTTCTTCTTTAAATAAAAACTATAAATAACTAAAGTCCTAAATACTTAAATCACTAAACCCAAAAATAGCTAAATACTTAAACCATTAAACTAGTATATCCTGAATAATAAATAATAAATCTCAATTTTATTTGGATTCATTATAATTTTAAATATTCATTTTAATATTTTTTTTAGTTTATTTTTATAGAATAATAAACTAAAAATAAATTATGTGGATGACAAATATAATTTAAATAATTTACTTATAATAACAAAAAATATAAACTTATAAAAGAAGAAAAACATCAAAAAAATTATTATTTAGTATTATATTTTACTTAGATTTTGAATAAATTTATGTATTGCAAATATATTTTAAAAAATATCTATCTTATTAATAAAAGTTTATTAATATATTTTTTGATCATTAATATAATATCTATCAATATAATTGTTTATATTCAATTAACATGATATATAATTATTAAGATTATCATAACTAAATATAGTATTCAGATATAAAAAAGTTTTAAAATTATTATATTTTCAAAGGATATAACCTTCAAAATGATAAAAATAACAAAATTAAATTTTTTGTTATATCATTGTTTAAATAAAACTTATAAATCATTAAATGCCTAAATACATAAATCTCTAAACTCCTAAACCCCGAAGCACCTAAATGCATACAGGGTTAAATCAGTAAACTCCTAAACCGCATAATGCCTAAATACATAAACCATTAAACTGCTATATACTACTTAATAAATAATAAATCTAATTTTTTTTTTTATTTATTATAATTTTAAATTATTACAAAATAATTAATTATTACAAAATAAAGTATCATTATTACAAAATTAAGTATTTATTACAACATAAAGTATCAGTGCGATAAACATAATTTAATTAATTTATTTTTAATAAAAAAAAATATACAGATCTAGAAGAAGTAAAAATTTAAAAATTAAAAATTATCCAGTAATATATTTTACTTTAATTTTGAATCAATTTGGGTTTTGTAAATATTTTTTAATTAATATCTATTTTTTTATTAATAGTTTATTAATTTAATTTTTGATCATTATTATATTGTCTATCGATAAAATTGTATATATTGAATTTATATGATATATAAATATTAATATTATTATAACTAAATACTTAAACTATTAAACTGGTATACATTAATAATAAATCTTAAATCTCATTTTAATTTTTATTCAGTATAATTTTAAATTTATATTTTAATTATTTATCAGTTTATTTTTATAGAAATATTAATTACAAAATAAATTATTAATGAGACCGATCTAATTAAATTAAACCTGTATCCCTAAATAATAAATAATAAATATCATTTTTTTAATTATAATTTTAAATATTTATTTTAATTATTTAATTATTTATTTATATATAAATATTATTTACAAAATAAATTATTAGTTAGACCAATATAATTTATATAAATTATTTTTCATTAAAAAAATATAGATAAACTTATTAAAAGAAAAAAAATCAAAAACAAAAATTTATTATATAGTAATATATTTTTCTTTGCTTCTGAATCATTTTAAGTTTTTAATTATTTTTTAATTAAATAAAACCTATAAACCACTAAATGCTAGGGGTGATCATGGGACGGAACGTGATGGAGATTACAGATCTCTAGTCCCTTCCCACATTTCTAAGATTTTTTTTGAAGATCCAAACCCATCCCATAGGTTGAAAATATCGGGATGGGACGGGATATAGATCAGGGATTTTGGGTTGGAGAAAATGGTTCCGGAACGGAACGGAGGTCCGACATTTTTTTCAATTTATTTTCTTCAAAATGGCCTAGTTAGTTCACGTCTAAACCTTTTGTCGTACCATTTATAATTCCTTAGTTATGTATCTTTCAAACTCAAATTGGGCCAATTTTGTTTTGTCAAATAGGCTGAATACCGCAAACAAGTTCCATTACCTTGTCAAAATCATTGATATGCAGAAAAGGAGAGAAATGTTAAATAGAATGGGACTGAGTTGTGTGCTTAATTTGGTTCTTTGATTTTTCACAAGTTGGCTTTGTTCAGCCGAGTGAAAGTTAACCATAATAGCAATACTACATTTTTTAAATAATTAATTAAAATATTAAGGAATAGCTAAAGATGACCACAAACATTGGTAGCAGCAATTACTAATTAAGTAATTGCTAAAATTAGGCAGCTTAATATAAAAAAAATATAACTAATAACAACCATGATAAAAATCATTTCAAAAGTCAGTCCCGGAAAAGCAACAAAAATCCAAACCCAATTAATTATCTCTTCTACAACTCCTCTCTTTTCTTCCTCCACTATAGAATGAAAACCAAAGATGAAAAAATGTTAAACATGCAGACATAAATTTCTAAGATGAAAGTGTAATAAAAAAACAAAATATTACCTTATAAAATTTAATACACCCATTCCAAATTTAGTTGGCTGACTATAGTTGGAAGAATATTTGGATCTTGTGACCCCACTGAAAATTGTAATTGAACCATATTTTTATTAAATTGAATGAATAAAATAAGTAAAAGTGAAATTAAAATTTACAAGATTTGTATACTAACCTGATTCATTATCATCAAGGTCTTGAACTAATTCTTCAATTTCAATAGGTTTGTTTGAGCTTCTCTACCAATCTTTTAGACATATGAGAATTTCAGCTGTAATAGGTGTTAAAGAACTCCTAAATTTATCTAAAGTTTTCCCCCTAGTATTAAATATAGATTCGTAGGCCACAGTAGATGCTTGGATAGCCAATACATCCATTGCTACATTTGCCAAAGAAGGATACCTAACCTTAATTACCTTCCACCAGTTTAGAACATCAAAATTAATTCTATCTTTATAAAGTTTGTCCTCCAAGTACCTATCCAACTCTTCCAAAGCTGCAATTTATTGTTCTTTCTCGAATTCAACAATAAAATTATCAACATAAGTATCACTACCATCAAAGAAATCATCTTTTTTCTTCAACACAGTAGAAGAGAGATCATCTTCTTTTGATTCATCTTCATTTAAATCTTTATAATCATCCATCATCTCATTTAATGAATTTATAACCTTTTTCACCAAATTTTTAACTAATTCCTTTCCATAATGCTAAGTGTAGTTAACCATGAGATATTTGAACTTATATCTAGGATCCAACACTACTGCTACAATAAGCATAATATTTGTTGACTGAAGAGAACCCCAATATTTGTTGAATTTATGCCTCATTTTCATACCCATTTCAGATACCATTCTATCTCTGCTATTTTCACAAAGCTTAATTTTTTTCAAAATTCGAATAATCTGAGGAAAATAAATACTAGAGGTAGAATATTATGATCCTGAAAATTTAGAGGTTACCTCATACAAGTTTTCAAGAAACGAGCCAAAATTTTGGCATTTGTTAAGTCTCTCTCTGTTGGAATGTTTGAACCAAACTCCTTTAAAACCCTTTTGTCTTTGTCTTCCAACTTATTAAAATTATTTTTGATATTTTATATCAGTTTGTAACATCAAATAATTTTAATTCCATCTTGTAGGACAATCTAATTGCAATGAAGATCCAAATGTCAAGTTTGCTTCTTCAACACATAACTTATACATATCTAATCTTTTAGGACTGCTCCTCACATATTTCACCACACCTCTAATTTTATGAATATAACCCTAAACTTTTGTAATGTCATCTCTGACAATTAAGTTTAGGATATGAGCACAACATTTCATATGAAAATGATCGCCTCTCAAAGGTACAACACTTTTCTTCACAAGCATTTTTTTCAATTGTTCAATTGCAACATCATTATTTGATGCATTGTCAACAGTAATGCACATCAAATTTTACAAACCCCATTCATTCATGCAAAACTCAATAGCATTTCTAATATTTACTCCAAAATGACTGCTCCAATTTCGACACATTGTCCGGTCAGCGAGACCTCCGTTATTTTGCTACTCCTGCATCCCCGGCCTCTTAATATTTCCTTTCCTGCACTTACATGAAAATATTAAAAAAGAAAAAATATTTGTTTATACAAATAGATTATCAAAAAATAAATTATGTTTCCAGCAATAATAAATCTTTAATCTCATTTTAATTTGTATTCTTTATAATTTTAAATATTAATTTTAAATAGTTATTAGTTTATTTTTTATATAAATATTAATTACAAAATAAATAATTAGTCAGACAAATATAATATTAATAATTTACTTTTAAAAAAAAATATAATCTTATAAAAAGAAGTAAAAATTTAAAAACAAAAAATTATTATTTAGTAATAAATTGTACATTGATTTTGAATCATTTTAGGTTTTGTAATTATATTTTAATTTATATCTATCATATTAATAATTGTTTATTAATTTATTTTTTGATAATTGATATCATATCTATCAATAAAATTATTTATAATTAGTTTATATTATATATAATTATAATGATTATTTTTACTAAATATTTTATTCACATTTTAAAAAAATTTTGAAATAATTATATTTTCAAATGTTATAACCTTTGAAAATATCAAAAAATAACAAAAATAATTTTTTTGTTATTTCATTGTTTAAATTAATCCTTTACACCACTAAATGCCTAAATAGTTAAATGAATAACTGCTAAATCTCGAAAACCCTAAATAGATAATCATTTTAAACCGGTATACCCTAAATAATAAATAATAAATCTCAATATTATTTTTTTCATTATAATTTAAAATATTCATTTTAATTATTTATTCATATATTTTTATATAATTATTAATTACAAAATAAATTGAGTTAGACAAATATAATTTATATAATTATTTTTCATCAAAAAAATATAGATAAACTTTTTAAAAGAAAAAAAATTAAAAACAAAAAATTATTATATAGTAATAAATTTTGCTTTGTTTCTGAATCATTTTATGTTTTGTAATTATATTTTAATTTATATCTATCTTATTAATAATAGATTATTAATTTATTCTTTCATCATTATTAGAATATTTATCAATAAAAATATTTATATTGAATTTATATGATATATAAATATAATGATTATTATAACTAAATATTGTATTCACTTTTGAAAAATTTAAAAATTATTATATTTTCAAAGGTTACAACCTTTGAAAATATCAAAAATAAAAAAAATAAATTTTTTGATATTTTTTTTAAACTAACACCTATAAACCACTAAATGCATGCACAGTTAAATCAGTAAACTCCTAAACCCCGTAATGCCAAAATACATAAACCGTTAAACCGCTATATACTACTTATTAATTAATAAATCTAATTTTTTATTCTATTTATTATAATTTTAAATATTCATTTTAATTATTTATTAGTTTATTTTTATAGAAATATTTATTACAAAATAAATTGAGTGCGACAAATATAATTAAAAAATATATATGCTTATAAAAGAAGTAAAAATTTAAAAATTAAAAATTGTTATCCAGAAATATATTTTATTATAATTTTGAATCAATTTGGGTTTTGTAATTATTTTTTAATTAATATCTATCTTAATATCAATAGTTTATAAATTTAATTTTGATCATTATTTTAATATATATCAATAAAATTGTTTATATTGAATTTATATGATATATAATTATTAATATTATTATAACTAAGTATTGTATTCACATTTCAAAAAATATTAAATATTATTATATTTTCAATGGTTATAACCTATGAAAATGAGAAAAAATTATAAAAATTTTTTTTGATATTTTATTTTTTTAAATAAAACGTATAGACGACTAAAAGCCTAAAAACATAAATCTCTAAAATCCTAAATGAAAAAACCTGTAAATTCTTAATCCATTAAACTGGTATACAATAATAATAAATCATAAATCTTATTTTAAATTTTATTCAGTATAATTTTAAATTTTTATTTTAAATATTTATCAGTTTATTTTTATAGAAATATTAATTACAAAATAAATTAATAGCTAGAAATATCTAATTTAAATTAAACTGGTATCACTAAATAATAAATAATAAATCTCATATTTTTTCATTATAATTTTAAATATTCATTTTAATTATTTATTTGTTTATTTTTATAAATATATTAATTACAGAATAAATTATGAGTTAGACAAATATAATTTATATAAATTATTTTTCATCAAAAAAATATACATAATCTTTTTAAAAGAAAAAAAAATTGAAAACAAAAAATTATTATATAGTAATATATTTAGCTTTTCTTCTGAATCATTTTTGGTTTAGTAATTATATTTTAATTGATATCTATCTTATTAATAATAGATTATTAATTTATTTTTTGATCATTATTAGAATATTTATCAATAAAATTGTTTATATTTAATTTATATGATATATAAATATAATGATTATTATAACTTAAGATTGTATTCACATTAAAAAAAATTTAAAATTTATTGTATTTTCAAAGGTTATAACCTTTGAGAATATCAAAAAATAACAAAAATAATTTTTTTTATTTTATTTTTTAAATAAAACATATAAACCACTAAAAGCATATATACGTAAATCAGTAAACTCCTAAATACATAAACCTTTAAACCGCTATATAATACTTAATAATTAATATATCTAATTTTTATTATATTTATTATAATTTTAAATATTCATTTTAATTATTTATTAGTTTATTTTTATAAAATATTTATTACAAAATAAATTATGAGTGCGACAATTATAATTTAACTAATTTTCTTTTTAATCAAAAAAATATATATGCTTATAAATGAAGTAAAAATTTAAAAATTAAAAATTATTATACAGTATTATATTATAGTTTAATCTTGAATCGATTTGGGTATTGTAAATATTTTTTGTTATATTAAGCTGCCTAATTTTAGCGATTACTTAAGTAGTAATTGCTACTACCAATGTTTGTTGTCATCTTTAGCTATTCTTTAATATTTTAAGTAATTATTTAAAAAATGTAGTATTGCTATTATGGTTAACTTCCACTCGACTGAACAAAGCCAACTTGTGACAAAAAAAAGAACCAAATTAAGCACACATCTCGGTTCCATTCTATATAACATTTCTATCCTTTTCTGCACATCAAAGCTTTTGACAAGGTAATTGAACTTGTTTGTTGTATTCAAAATATTTGACAAAACAAAATTGGCCGAATTTTAGTTTGAAAGATACATAACTTAGGAATGATAAATGGTACAATAAAAGGTTTCGACATGAACTAACTTGGCTGGTTTAAAGAAAATAAATTGAAAAAAATGTCTGAACTCCATTCCATCCCGGAACCGTTTTATCCTACCAAAAATTCCCGATCTGCGTCCCTTCCCATGAGCACCCCAAGCATTTAGTGGTTTAATTTAAAAAATAAAATAAAATAAAAATTATTTTTATTATTTTTTGATATTTTCAAAGGTTATAACCTTTGAAAATATAATAATTTTTAATTTTTTTTCAAATGTGAATACAATATTTATTTATACAAATCATTATATTTTTATATTATATAAATTCAATACAAACAATTTTATTGAAAAATATTTTAATAATAATCCAAAAATAAATTAATAATCTATTAATAATAAGATAGGTATTAATTAAAACATAAAATGATTCAGAAGAAAAAAAAATATATTACTATATAATAATTTTTTGTTTTTGAATTTTTTTTTCTTTTAATAAGTTTATCAATATTTTTTTGTTGAAAAATAATTTATATAATTTATATTTGTCTAACTCATAATTTATTTTGTAATTAATATTTATATATAAATAAATAAATTATTAAAATGAATATTTAAAATTATAATAAAAAAATGTGATTTATTATTTATTATTTATTATTTGGGGATACCGATTTAATTTAAATTAGATCCGTCTCAATAATAATTTATTTTGTAATTAATATTTCTATAAAAATATATTGATAAATAATTAAAATAAAAATTTAAAATTATACTGAATAAAAATTAAAATGAGATTTAAGATTTATTATTAATGTATACTAGTTTAAAAGTTTAAGTATTTTGAGGTTTTGTAGTTAGAAGTTTAGCGATTTAAGTTTTTAGGATTTTAGTTGTTTATTGGTTTTATATAAAAAAATAAAATAACTAAAATAATTTCTATATATTTTTATCATTTTCATAAGTTATAACCTTTCAAAATATAATAATATATACAATTTTTTGAAATTTGAATACAATATTTAGTTATAATAATATTAATAATTATATATCATATAAATTCAATATAAACAATTTTATTGATATACAATATAATAATGATCAAAAATTAAATTAATAAACTATTAATAAAAAGATAGATATTAATTAAAAAATATTTATAAAACCCAAATTGATTCAAAATTAAAGTAAAATATATTAATAGGATAATAATTTTTAATTTTTAAATTTTTACTTCTTTTAGAACCGTATATTTTTTTTTATTAAAAATAAATTAATTAAATTATATTTATCACACTCATACTTTATTTTTTAATAAATAATTTAATAAAAATAAACTAATAAATAATTAAAATAAATATTTAAAATTATAAAAAATAGAAATAAAGATTAGAGTTATTAATTATTAAGTAGTATATAGCAGTTTAATAGTTTATGTATTTAGGCATTACGGGGTTTAGGAGTTTACTAATTTAACTGTGTATGCATTTAGTGGTTTATAGGTTTTATTTAAGAAAAAAATAAAAAAAAATTTATTTTTATAATTTTTTGAGATTTTAAAAGATTATAACATTTGAAAATATAATAATTTTTAAATTTTTTTCAAAAGTGAATAAATATTTATTTATGATAATCATAATAATTATATATTATATTAATTCAATATAAACAATTTTATTCATAGATATTCTAATAATTATCAAAAAATAAATTTAAAATCTATTATGAATAATATTGATATTAATTAAAATATAATATCAAAACCTAAAATGATTCAAAAGCAAAGCAAAATATATTACTTAATAATTATTTTTTGTTTTTAAATTTTTATTCTTTTTATAAGCTTATCTATTTTTTTATGAAAAATAATTTTTATAAATTATATTTTTAACTCATAATTTATTTTTAATTAATATATATATATATATAAATAAAAAACTAAATAATCAAAATGAATTTTTTAAATTAAATTGAAAACAAATAAAAATGAGATTTATTAATTATTATTTAGGGGATACCTGTTTAAACGATTATTTATATAGGGTTATCGAGATTTTATAGTTTAGTGATTTAAGTGTTTAGGCATTTAGTGATTAGGTTTTATTTAAACAATGAAATGATAAAAAAAATATTTTTTTTTGTTTTTTCACATGTTCAAAGGTTATAATCTATGAAAATATAATAATCATAAAATTTTTTTACAAAAGTGAATACAATATTTAGTTATAATAATTATTAAATTTATATATCATATAAATTAAATATAAATATTTTTATTGAAAATATTCTAATAATAATCAAAAAAATAAATTAATAATCTATTTATTAATAAGTTAGATATCAATTAAAATATAATTTCAAAACCTAAAATGATTCAGAAACAAAGTAAAATAAATTACTATATAATAATTTTTTGTTTTAAATTTTTTTATTCTTTTAATAAGTTTATCTATATTTTTTTGTCAAAAAATAATTTATATAAATTATATTTTTCTAACTTATAATTTAATTTGTATTTAATATTTATATAAAAATAAACAAATAAATAATTACAATAAATATTTAAAATTATAATGAAAAAAATAAAAATGATATTTATTATTTATTATTTAGGATATACCTGTTTAAAAAATTTATCTATTTAGGGTTTTCGAGATTTAGAAGTTATTGATTTAAGTATTTAGGCATTTATTGGTTTATAGCTTTTATTTAAACAATGAAATAACAAAAAATTTATTTTTGATATTTTTTCAAATTTTCAAATGTCATAATATTTGAATATATAATAATTTTAAAATTTTTTTAATATGTCAATACAATATTTAGTAAGAATAATTATTATAACTATATATAATATAAACTAAATATAAACAATTTTATTGATAATATTATATCAATTATCAAAAAATAAATTAATAAACTATTATTAATATGATAGATATAAATTAAAATATAATTAAAAAACCTAAAATGATTCAAAATCAAATTAAAATTTATTACTCAATAATAATTTTTTTTAGTTTTTGAATCATTTTATAAGCTCATATATTTTTTTGTTAAAAATTTATTATTTAAATTATATTTGTCGCTCATAATTTATTTTGTAATTAAAATTTCTATAAAATATTTAAATTATATTTAACGTTTATGAGTTTAATGGTTTAGGTAATTAGGGGCTTCGGGGTTTAGGAATTTAGATATTTATGTATTTAAATATTTAATGGTTTATATCATTTATTTAAACAATGATATAACATAATAATTTATTTTTTAATTTATATTTCTATAAAATTAAATTCATAAATAATTAAAATGTATATTTAAAATTATAATGAAGACTAATAAAAATTAGATTTATAAATTATTATTTAGGGTATAACTATTTAATTTTTTAAGTTTTTTGTAGTTTTGAGGTTAAAGAGTTTATTGATTTATATGTTTGCATATTTTCGTGTTTATAGGTTTTATTTAATCAATGAAATAACAAAAAATTTATTTTTATGAATTTTCGGGATTTTCAAAGTTTATAACCTTTAAAAGTATAATAATTTTTTAATAGTTCTAAAATATGAATACAATACTTAGTTATAATAATCTTAATAATTATATTTGTTGTAGATTCAATATAAAAAAATGTATTAATATATATTATAATAATACTCAACAAATAAATTAATAAACTATTATTAATAAAATAGATATTAATTAAAATATATTTGCAAAATCCAAAATAATTCAAAATCAAAGTAAATTATATTACTAAATAAAATTTTAAATTTTTGAAATTTGTTTATTTTTATAAGCTTTTTTTTATAAAAAAATAATTTATTTAAATTATATCTGTCTCACTCATTATTTATTTTGTAATTAATATTTCTATAAAAATAAACTTAAAAATAAATAAAATGAATAATTAAAATTATAATGAATACAAATAAAAATAAGATTTATTATTTATTATTTAGGTTAAATAGGTTTAATGGTTTAAGTATTTAGGTGGTTTTGGGGTTTAGGAGTCTAGAGATTTAAATGTTTAGTCATTTAGTGGTTTATAAGTTTTATTTAAACAATAAAATAATAAAAAATTATTTTTGTGATTTTTTATCATTTTTGAAGGATATAACTTTTGAAAATATAATAATTTAAAATTTTTTTCAAATATAAATATAATATTAAGTTATAATAACTTAATAATTATAAGACATTTTAATTGAATATAAGTAATTTTATTGTTCGATATTATAAAAATGATCTAATAATAAATTAATAAACTATTATTAATAAGATTGATCATAATTAAAATATAATTGTGAAACCTATATATAATGCTTCAAAATCAATTTACTTTGTCTCACTCATTATTTATTTTGTGATTGATATTTCTACAAAAAATAAACTAATAAATAATTAAAATGAATATTTAAAATTATAATGAATACAAATTAAAATGAGATTTATGATTTATTATATATGGTATAACGGCTTAATGGTTTGAATATTTAGTGGTTTATAGGTTTTATTTAAAGAATAAAAATTTATAAAGCTATTTTTGATTTTTTCTGATTTTTAAAGGTTATAACCTTTGAAAATAAAAAAATTTTTAAAATTTTTTGAAATGTTAATACCATGTATAATTATATTAATCTTACTAATTATATATCATATAAATTTAATATAAATAATTTTAATGATAGATATTATAATAATGATCAAAAATTAAATTAATAAACTATTATTAATAATATAAATATTAATTAAAATATATTTACATAACACAAAATGATTCAAAATCAAATCAAAATATATTACTAAATACTAATATTTAATTTTTAAAATTTTCCTTCTTTTTATAAGCTAATATTTTTTTTATTAAAATAAATTATTTAAATAATATTTGCCTCACTCGAAATTTATTTTGTAATTAATTTTTCTAAAAAATTAAACTATAGATAATTAAAATGAATATTTAAAATTATAATAAATAAAAATAAATATGAGATTTATTATTTATTAAGTTGTATATAGGGGTTAAAAGGTTTATGTATTTAGTGGTTTCGGGGTTTATGAGCTTACTGATTTAAGTAAGTAAGCATTTAATGATCTATAGGTTTTATTTAGAAAATGAAATAACAAAAAATTTATTTTTATTATTTTTTCTCATTTTATAAGATTATAACCTTTGAAAATATAATAATTTTTAAATTTTTTTCAAAAGTGCATTCAATATTTAGTTATAATAATCATTATATTTATATATCATATAAATTCAATATAAAATATTTTATTGATAAATTCTAATAATGATCAAAAAATAAATTAATAATCTATTATTAATAAGATAGATATCAATTATAATATAATTACAAAACATAAAATGATTCAGAAGCAAAGCAAAATATTACTATATAATAATTTTTTGTTTTAAAATTTTTATTTTCTTTTAAAAAGTTTATCTATATTATTTTGATGAAAAATAATTTATATAAATTATATTTGTGTACCTCATAATTTATTTTGTAATTAATATTTATATAAAAATAAATAAATAATTAATTAATTTTAAATATTTAAAATTAAAATGAAAAAAAAATGAGATTTATTCTTTATTATTAAGTATAAACTAGTTTAATTAAAATTAGATCTGTCTCACTAATAATTTATTTTGTATTTAATATTTCTATAAAAATAAACTGATAAATAATTAAAATAAAAATTAAAATGATACTGAATAATTAAAAAAATTTATTTTGTTCCTCTCTCTACACTAGATTGATTGCTAAAGCTCTAACCAAAATAATACGAGCTTTTACTTTATTTCTATTATGTCTCATCATATTTGATGTTGAATCACTGGGCTGTCAAAGGTAATTTGACTCATGTACGCTAACAGACTAAATCAAAGTTGTACCCCTATGTGTTGAAATAGCTAGTTATTGAGGATGCTATTTATATTGATTATTGTAATTTCTTCTAAAATATCTCTCATGCACACACTCAAAGCAATTTTTTTAAAACATAGTTCACCTCTAAAAAAATAACGACCTTGTAGCCTATTAGATTAAAGTAACACCAGGGCAGTTTGAGCATGGCAAGAAGTATGGGCTCTCTTTCAATCAAGAATCAAAAAATATATTTTATTGGCATGTCTAAGGCTTTTTTTTATATCCTCATGGATATGAAAAGTATCATTTCTTTCTTTTATATTAAATGAGTTATGTATACAAGCTCAAAATACCCAAAAAGGTGTAAATGAATCATATTCAAATGTATAAAAGGTTTTAATCATTGCTCAAAATATTAGACTTGCATATTGACACTTGAGGTCACAAATCAAAGGAAAAAGCCATAGTGATATTTCCAATCCCAAGAAATTTAACCATAGAAAGTTATAAAGAGTAGTGCTCGAGCATTAACTATTTCTAGGGTCATGACTTTTGCTCTTGAGGAATGTCCAAAGTTACAATCATTCCTAGTGCAATGACTTTGCAATAGAAAAATAAAATGCACAAGCTATGGTCATATCCAATACTGTGACCCAGTATTATAGTGATTAAATATGTATTCATGATCATTCTAAGTGCCAACCCAATATGTTCAACAAAGAGACACAAGTTATGGCATATTCTGATCGATATGATTTTGTGTTCTAGAGACAAAATATACAATCATGACCATTGCTAATGCTACAATAATCTAAAGCAAGAAAGAGACCGAATCCATAACTCACCCCTTGAGTCTTGACTTTGTGTTACATATACAAAAAGACAAATCTGTGACATTTTTAAAAGTTGTGAATTTAAATTAAAATTTAACACTTAGTCATTTGATTATAAAAGTGCAAAACATGAGATTTAGGATTTAGGGATTATGGGTTAGAGTTATAGTTTATGGTTTAAGGTTTAAGATTTAAAAACTATTATCAATAACATTGATATTAGTTAAAATATAATATCAAAACCTAAAATGATTCAAAAGCAAAGCAAAATATATTACTTAATAATAATTATTTGTTTTTAAATTTTTATTCTTTTTATAAGCTTATTTATTTTTTGATTAAAAATATTTTTTATAAATTATATTTTTAATTCATAATTTATTTTATAATTAATATATATATATATATAAATAAAAAACTAAAGAATCAAAATAAATTTTTTAAATCATAATGAAAACAAATAAAAATGAGATATTAATTATTATTTAGGGTATACCAGTTTAAAGGATTATCAATATAGGATTATCAAGATTTTGTTGTTTAGTGATTTAAGTGTTTAGGCATTTAGTGGTTTATAGGTTTTATTTAAACAATAAAATAACAAAATAAATATATTTTTTTATTTTTTTACATGTTAAAAGGTTATAATCTTTGAAAATATAATAATTTTAAAATTTTTTTCAAAAGTGAATATAATATTTAGTTATAATAATTATTAAATAAATATATCATATAAATTCAATATAAACATTTTTATGGATAAATATTATAATAATGATAAAAAAATAATTTAATAATCTATTATTAATAAGTTAGATATCAATTAAAATATAATTACAAAACCTAAAATGATTCAGAAACAAAGCAAAATATATTACTATAAAATATTTTTTTGTTTTTAATTGTTTTCTTCTTTTATTAAGTTTATATTTATTTTTTTGGTGAAAAATTATTTATATAAATTATATTTGTATAACTTATAATTTATTTTGTAATTAATATTTATATAAAAATAAACAAATAAATAATTAAAATGAATAATTAAAATTTATAATGAAAAGAAAAATAAAATTTTTTATTTATTATTTAGGATATACATGTTTAAAAAATTTATCTATTTATGGTTTTCGAGATTTAGAAGTTATTTATTTAAGTATTTATGCATTTAATGTTTAATAGGTTTTATTCAAACAATGAAATAACAAAAAATTATTTTTGATATTTTTTCAAATTTTCAAAGGTTATAACATTTGAAATATTATAATATTAAAATTTATTAAAAATGTGAATACAATATTTAGTAATAATAAATATTATAACTATATATAATATAAAATAAATATAAACAATTTTATTTATAGATATTATATCAATTATCAAAAAATAAATTAATAAACTATTATTAATATGATTGATATAAATTAAATTATAATTAAAAAACCTAAAATGATTCAAAATCAAAGTAAAATTTAATACTAAGTAATAATTTTTTTAGTTTTTGCATCATTTTATTAGCTTATATGTTTTTTTGATGAAAAATATATTATTTAAATTATATTTGTATCACTCATAATTTATTTTGTAATTAATATTTCTATAAATTATTTAAATTATATTTAAGGTTTATGAGTTTAAAGGTTTAGGTATTTAGGGGCTTCGGGGTTTAGGAGTTTAGATATTTATGTATTTAGGCTTTTAATGGTTTATAAGGTTTATTTAAACAATGATATAACAAAAAATTTATTTTTGTTATTTTTTCTCATTTTTGAAGGTTATAAAATTTGAAAATATAACAATATTTAAATTTTTTTTATATGTGAATACTATATTTAGTTATGATAATCTTAATAATTATATATCATGTAAAATAAATATAAACAATTATATTGAAATATAATATATTAATGATCAAAAAATAAATTATTAAACTATTATTAATAAGATAAATATTATTTTAAATATATTTGCATAATGAAAATTTATATAAAATCAAAGTAAAATATATTACAAAATAATACTTTCTTTGATGTTTTCTTCTTTTTATAAGTTTATATTTTTTGTTATTAAAAGTAAATTATTTAAATTATACTTGTCTTCCTCATAATTTATTTTTAATTTATAATTCTATAAAAATAAACTAATAAATAATTAAAATGAATATTTAAAATTATAATGAATACCAATAAAATTGAGATTTATTATTTATTATTCAGGATATACTAGTTTAATGGTTTTAGTATTTAGGTATTTTTGGGTTTAGTGATTTAAGTCGTTAGGCCTCAAGTGATTTATAGGTTTTATTTAAATAATGAAAAAATCAAAAATTTAAATTTTAGATTTTTTTTAATTTTTGAAGGTTATAACCTTTGAAAATATAATAATTTTTAATTTTTTTAAATGTAAATACAATATTCAGTAATAATAATCTTAATAATTATATAAATATAAACTCAATATAAATAATTTTATTAATAGATATTATAATTAGGATCAATAAAAAATTAATAAACTATAATTAATAAGAATGATATAAATTAAAATATAATTGCAAAATCTAAAATGATTCAAAATAAAAATAAAATATATTACTAAATAATAAATTTTTGTTTTTAAAATTTTGCCTCTTTTTATAAGGATATATATTTTTTTTGATGAAAAATAAATTATTTAAATTAGATCTATCTCACTAATAATTTATTTTATAATTAATATTTCTATAAAAATAAACTTATAAATAATTAAAATAAAAATTTAAAATTATACTTAATAAAAATTAAATGAAGATTTATGATTTTTAATTAATGTACACATGTTTAATGGTTTAAGTATTTAGCGGTTTTGTCGTTTAAGAGTTTAGCAATTTATGTTTTTAGGCATTTAGTGGCTTATAGGTTTCATTTAAACAATAAAATAACAAAAAAAATTTAATTTTTTCTAATTTTAATAGGTTATAACCTTTGAAAATATAATAATATTTAAAATTTTTTGAAATGTAAATACAATATTTAGATTTCTAATATTAATAATTATATATCATATAAATTCAATATAAACAATTTATTGATAGATAATTTAATAATGATCAAAATTTAAATTAATAAACTATTAATAAAAAGATTGATATTAATTAAAAAATGCTTACAAAACCCAAATTGATTCAAAATTAAAGTAAAATATTTTACTTGATAATTTTTAATTTTAATTTTTAAATTTTTACATCTTTTATAAGCATATATATTTTTTGATTAAAAATAAATTAATTAAATTATATATGTCACTCTTATAATTTAATTTGCAATAAATATTTCTAAAAAAATAAACTAAAAATTAATTAAAATGAATATTTAAAATTATAATAATAGAAATAAAAATTAGATTTATTAATTATTAAGTAGTATATAGCGGTTTAATGGTTTATTTATTTAGGCATTATGAGGTTTAGGAGTTTACTGATTTAACTGTGTATGCATTTAGTGGTTTATAGGTTTTATTAAAAAAATAAAATAAAGAAAAATTTATTTATATCATTTTTTGATATTTTCAAAGGTACCTTTGAAAATATAATAATTTTTAAATTTTTTTTAAATGTGAATATAATATTGAGTTATAATAATCATTATATTTATATATCATATAAATTCAATATAAACAATTTTATTGATAAATATTCTAATAATGATCAAAAAATAAATTATTAATCTATTATAAATAAGATAGATATCAATTAAAATATAATAAAAAATCCTAAGGTAATTTAGAAGTTATCAAAATATATTACTAAATAATAATTTGTTGTTTTGAAATTTTTTTTTATTTTAAAAAGTTTATCATATTTTTTTGATGAAAAATAATTTATATAAATTATATTTGTCTAACTCATAATTTATTTTTTAATTAATATTTATATAAAAATAAACAAATAAATAATTAAAATCAATATTTACAATTATAATGAAAAAAATAATATTGAGATTTAATCTTTATATTTTTGGTATACCAGTTTAAAATGATTATCTATTTAGGGGTTTCGAGTTTTCGGAGTTATTGACTTAAGTGTTTAGGCATTTAGTAGTTTATATGATTTATTTAAATAATGAAATATCAAAAAAATTATTTTTATATTTTCTCACATTTTCAAAGGTTATAACCTTTGAAAATATAATAATTTTAATTTTTTTTTAAAATGTGAATACTATATTTAGTAATAAGAATCATTATAATTATATATAATATAAACTAAATATAAACAATTTTATTGATAAATGTGATATTAATTTTCAAAAAATAAATTAATATGTATTATTAATATGATAGATATAAATTAAAATATAATAGCAAAACCTAAAATTATTCAAAATCAAAGTAAAATTTATTACCAAATAATAATTTTTGTTTTTTTGTTTTTGCTTCTTTTTATATGCTTATATTTTTTTTTGATGAAAAATAAATTATTTAAATTATATTTAAGGTTTACGAGTTTAATGTTTTAAGTATTTAGTGGCTTTTATGTTTAGGTGTTTATAGATATAAGTGTTTAGGCATTTAGTGGTCTATAAGTTTTATTTAAACAATGATATAACAAAAAATTTATTTTTATTTTTTTTCTAATTTTTGAAGGTTTTAACCTTTGAAAATATAAAAATTTCTAAATTTTTTTCAAATGTAAATATAATAATTAGTTATAATAATCTTATTAAATATAAGTCATTTAAATTCAATATAAATAATCACATTGCTAGATATTATAATAATGATCAATAAATAAATTAATAAACTATTATTAATAAGATAAATATTATTTAAAATATATTTGCAAAATCTAAATTTATTCAAAATCAAAGTATATATTACTAAATAATATTTTTTTATTATTTTGCTATTTTTATAAGTTTATATTTTTGTTATTATAATTAAATTATTTAAATTATATTTGTATTCCTCATAATTTATTTTGTAATTTATAATTCTATAAAAATAAACTAATAAATAATTAAAATGAATATTTAAAATTATAATGAATACAAATAAAATAGATATTTTTTATATATTATTCAGGATATACTAGTTTAATGGTTTAAGTATTTAGGTGTTTTGGGGTTTAGTGATTTAAGTATTTAGGATATTAGTGATTTATAGTTTTTATTTAAAGAATGAAAAAATAAAAAATTAAATTCTTTGATTTTTTTTAATTTTTGAAGGTTATAAACATTGTAAATATAATAATTTTTAATTTTTATTAAATGTTATTATAATATTTAGTTATAATATTCTTAATAATTATATATAATGTAAACTCAAAATAAATAATTTTATTAATAGATATTATAATAATGATCAATAAAAAATTAATAAACTATTATTAATAAGAATGATATAAATTAAAATATAATTGCAAAAACTAAAATTATTCAAAATCAAAATAAAATATATTACAAAATAATAAATTAATGTTTATAAAATTTTGCCTCTTTTTAGGAGCATATATTTTTTTTTTGATAAAAATTAAATTATTTAAAGTAGATCTGTCTCACTAATAATTTAATTTTAATTAATATTTCTATAAAAATAAACTTATAAATAATTAAATAAAAATTTAAAATTATACTTAATAAAAATTAAAATGAGATTTATGATTTATTATTAAAGTATACCAATTTAATAGTCTAAGTATTTAGAAGTTTTGTCATTTAGGAGTTTAGCAATTTATGTTTTTAGGCATTTAGTGGTTTATAGGTTTTATTTAAACAATAAAATAACAAAAAAAAATTTGTAATTTTTTGTCATTTTCATAGGTTATAACCTTTGAAAATATAATAATATTTAAAATTTTTTGAAATGTGAATACAATATTTAGTTATAATTATTTTAATAATTATATATCATATAAATTCAATATAAACAATTTTATTGATAGATATTATAATAATGATCAAAAATTAAATTAATAAACTATTAATATTAAGATTAATATTAATTAAAAAATATTTACAAAACCTAAATTGATTCAAAATTAAAGTAAAAAATATTACTAGATAATAATTTTTAATTTTTAAATTTTCACTTCTTTTATAAAAGTATATTTTTTGTTTGATAAAAAATAAATTATTTAAATTATATTTGTCGCACTCATAATTTATTTTGTAATAAATATTTATATAAAAATAAACTTATAAATAATAAAAATGAATATTTAAAATAATAATAAATTGAAATAAAAATTTGATTTCTTAATTATTAAATAGCATATAGCGGTTTAATGGTTTATGTATTTAGGCATTATGGGCCTTAGGAGTTTACTGATTTAACTGTGTATTCATTGAGTGGTTTATTGATTTTATTTAAAAATTAAAATAATAAAATATTTATTTTTATTATTTTTTGATATTTTCAGAGGTTATAACCTCTGAAAATATAATAATTTTTAAATTTTTTTCAAAATTGAATTTAATATTTAGTTATAATAATAATATTTATATATCCTATAAATTAAATATAAACAATTTTATTGATAAATATTCTAATAATGATTAAAAAATAAATTAATAATTTATAATAAATAAGATAGATATCAATTAAAATATAATAAAAAATCTTAAGGTGATTCAGAAGTTATCAAAATATATTACTATATAATAATTTGTTGTTTTAAAATTTTTCTTCTTATAAAAAGTTTATCCATAATTTTATGATGAAAAATAATTTATATAAATTATATTTGTATAACTCATAATTTATTTTTTAATTAATATTTATATAAAAATAAACAAATAAATAATTAAAATGAATATTTACAATTATAATGAAAAAAAATAATATTGAGATTTAATCTTTATATTTTGAGTATACCAGTTTAAAATGATTATCTATTTAGGGGTTTCGAGTTTTCGGAGTTATTGACTTAAGTGTTTAGGCATTTAGTAGTTTATATGATTTATTTAAATAATGAAATATCAAAAAAATTATTTTTATATTTTCTCACATTTTCAAAGGTTATAACATTTGAAAATATAATAATTTTAATTTTTTTTTAAAATGTGAATACTATATTTAGTAATAAGAATCATTATAATTATATATAATATAAACTAAATATAAACAATTTTATTGATAAATGTGATATCAATTTTCAAAAAATAAATTAATATGTTATTATTAATATGATAGATATAAATTAAAATATAATAGCAAACCCTAAAATTATTCAAAATCAAAGTAAAATTTATTTCCAAATAATAATTTTTGTTTTTTTGTTTTTGCTTCTTTTTATATGCTTATATTTTTTTTTGATGAAAAATAAATTATTTAAATTATATTTAAGGTTTATGAGTTTAATGTTTTAAGTATTTAGTGACTTTTGTGTTTAGTTGTTTATAGATATAAGTGTTTAGGAATGTAGTGGTCTATAAGTTTTATTTAAACAATGATATAACAAAAAATTTATTTTTATTTTTTTTTCTAATTTTTGAAGATTTTAACCTTTGAAAATATTAAAATTTCTAAATTTTTTTCAAATGTAAATATAATAATTAGTTATAATAATCTTATTAAATATTAGTCATTTAAATTTAATATAAATAATCGCATTGCTAGATATTATAATAATGATCAATAAATAAATTAATAAACTATTATTAATAAGATAAATATTATTTAAAATATATTTCCAAAATCTAAATTTATTCAAAATCAAAGTATATATTACTAAATAATATTTTTTTTAATATTTTGCTTTTTTTATAAGTTTATATTTTTGTTATTAAAAATAAATTATTTAAATTATATTTGTATTCCTCATAATTTATTTTGTAATTTATAATTCTATAAAAATAAAATAATAAATAATTAAAATAAATATTTAAAATTATAATGAATACAAATAAAATTGAGATTTATTATTTAATACTCATGATATACAGGTATAATGGTTTAATTATTTAGGTCTTTTGGGGTTTAGTCATTTAAGTTTTTATGCCTTTGGTGATTTTATCTAATTTTTGAAGGTTATAACATTTGAAAATATAATTATTTTTAATTTTTTTTAAATGTGAATATAATATTTAGTTATGATAATCTTTATAATTATATATAATGTAAAATCAATATAAATAATTTTATTAATAGATATTATAATAATGATCAATAAATAAATTAATAAACTATTATTAATTAGAATGATAAAAATTAAAATATAATTGCAAAATCTAAAATTATGCAAAATTAAATTAAAAAAATTACTAAATAATAATATTTTGTTTTAAAAATTTTGCAACTTTTTATAATCTAATATTTTTTTGATGAAAAATAAATTATTTAAATTATATCCGTCTCACTAATATTTTAATTTGTAATTAATATTTCAATAAAAATAAACTGTTAAATAATTAAAACGAATATTTAAAATTATAATGAATACTTATAAAAATGAGATTTATTATTTATTATTTAGAGTATACTAATTTAAAGGCTTATGTATTTATGGGCTCTGGGTTAGGAGTTTAGCCATTAAGAATTTAGGTATTTTCTGGTTTATAGATTTTATTTAAAAAATCTAATAACAAAAAAATTATTTTTTTATTTTTTCTTATTTTCAATAGTTATAACCTTTTAAGATTTAATAATTTTATATTTTTTTTAAGATGTGAAAATACTTTTTTATTATAATAATCTAAATAATTATATATTATGTAAATTCAATCTAAATAATTTTTTTTATAGATATTATGATGACGATAATAAAATAAATTAATAAACTATTATTAATAAGATAGATATTAAAAAATTTATTTCAAAACCTAAAAAGATTCAAAATCAAAGTAAAATATATTAATAAGATAGATATTAAATAAAACTATTATTAATAAGATAAAATATACGGGTTTAAAAGATTATATATTTAGAATTTTTGGAATTTAAGAATTTAGTGATTTAAGTGTTTAGACATTTAGTAGTTTATAGGTTTTATTTAAAAAATAAAATAACAAAAAATTTTTATCGTTATTTGTTCTAATTTTTGAATGATATAACCTTTAAACATTAACAATTTTTAAATTTTTTTAAATGTGAATACTATATTTAGTTATGATAATCTTAATAATTATATATCAATTAAATTTAATTTAAAAAATTATATTGATAAATATTATAATAATGATCATACAAAAGATTAATAAACAATTATTAATAAGATAAATATTGTATAAAATATATGTACAAAACCTAAAACGATTCAAAATCAAAGTGAAATATTTTACCAAATATTATTTTTAAATTTTTAAATTTTATTATACATTTATAAGCTTATATATTTTATGATGAAAAATAAATTATTTAAATAATATTTGTCTCACTATTAATTTAAATTTAAATTTATATTTCTATAAAAATAAAGTAATAAATAATTAAAATGTATATATAAAATTATAATGAATACTAATAAAAATGAGATTTATGATTTATTATTTAGAGTATACCTATATAATGTTTAAAGTTTATTGTGGTTTTGGCGTTAATGAGTTTATTGATTTATATATTTACACATTTGGGTTTTATTTATTGATTTATAGGTTTTATTTAATCAATGTAATAACAAAAAATTTATTTTTATGAATTTTCGTGATTTTCAAAGGTTATAACATTTGAAAATATAATAATTTTTTAATAGTTCTAAAATATGTATACAATACTTAGTTATAATAATCTTAATAATTATATTTAATGTAAAGTCAATATAAAAAATTTTATTAATATATATTATTTTGATGATCAAAAAATAAATTAATAAACTATTATTAATAAGACAGATATTAATTAAAATATATTTGTAGAACCCAAAATATTTCAAAATCAAAGTAAATTATATTACTAAATAAAATTATAAATTTTTGAAATTTTGTTTATTTTTATAAGCTTATTTTTTTTTCATAAAAAATAATTTATTTAAATTATATATGTCTCACTCATTATTTAATTTTTAATTAATATTTCTATAAAAATAAACTTAAAAATGATTAAAATGAATATTTAAAATTATAATGAATACAAATAAAAATGAGATTTATTATTTATTATTTAGGTTATATCGGTTTAATGGTTTAAGTACCTTGGAGATTTGGTATTTAAAAGTCTAGAGATTTAAATATTTAGACATTTAGTGGTTTATAAGTTTTATTTAAATAATAAAATAATAAAAAATTATTTTTGTGATTTTTTTATCATTTATGAAGGTTATAACCCCCTGAAAATATAATAATTTTTAAATTTTTTTCAAATGTAAATTTATATTTAGTTATAATAATCTTAATAATTATAAGACATTTAAATTTAATATAAGTAATTTTATTGTTAGATATTATAAAATTGATCAAATAATAAATTAATAAACTTTACTTAATAAGATTGATAGAAATTAAAATATAAATGCAAAACCTATATATAATGATTCAAAATCAAAGTAAAATATATTTCTAAATAATAATTTTTTTGTTTTTAAATTTTTACTACTTTTTATAAGCTTATATTTTTTAATGATTAAAAATAAATTATTAAAATTATATTTATCTCGCTCATTATTTATTTTGTGATTAATATTTCTATAAAAAATAAACTAATAAATAATTAAAATGACTATTCAAAATTATAATGAATACAAATTAAAATGTGATTTATGATTTATTATATGTGGTATAATGGTTTAATGGTTTGATTATTTTGGAGTTTTGTCGTTTAAGAGTTTATCAATTTATGTTTTTAGGTATTTAGTGGTTTATAGGTTTTATTTATATAATAAAATTTTAAAATTTTTTTTTAAATTTTTTTTGATTTTCAACGGTTATAACTTTAAAAAATAAAATAATTTTGAAAATTTTTTGAAATGTGAATACTATGTATAATTATATTAATCTTACTAATTATATATCATATAAATTCAATATAAACAATTTTAATGATAGGTATTATAAAAATAATACAAAATTAAATTAATAAACTATTATTAATAATATAAATATTAATTAAAATATATTTACATAACACAAAATGATTCAAAATCAAATCAAAATATATTACTAAATAATAATATTTAATTTTTAAATTTTTCCTTCTTTTAATAAGCATATATTTTTGTGATTAAAAATAAATTATTTAAATAATAATTGTCTCACTCGAAATTTATTTTGTAATTAATTTTTCGAAAAAATTAAATAATTAATAATTAAAATGAATATTTAAATTTATAATAAATAGAAATAAAAATGAGATTTATTATTTATTAAGTAATATATAGATGTTAAAATCTTTATGTATTAAAAGGTTTATGAGCTTACTAATTTAAGTAAGTAATTATTTAATGGTTTATAGGTTTTATTTAATAAATAAAATAACTAAAAATTATTAATATTATTTTTTCTCATTTTTTAAGATTATAACTTTTGAAAATATAATAATTTTTAAATTTTTTTCAAAAGTGAATACAATATTTATTTATAATAATCATAATAATTATATATCATATAAATTCAATATAAACAATTTTATTGATAGATATTCTAATAATTATCAAAAAATAAATTAAAATTCTATTATGAATAAATTGATATTACTTAAAATATAATATCAAAACCTAAAATGATTCAAAATCAAAGCAAAATATATTACTAATATAAATTATTTGTTTTTAAATTTTTATTCTTTTTATAAGCTTATCAATTTTTTGATGAAAAATAATTTTTATTAATTATATTTTTCACTCATAATTTATTTTATAATTAATACATATATAAAAATAAAAAACTAAACAATCAAAATGAATTTTTTTAATTTAAAGAAAACAAATAATAATTAAATTTATTAATTATTATTTAGGATATACCAATTTAAAGGATTATCTATATTGAGGTATCGGGATTTTGTAGTTTAGTGATTTAAGTGTTTAGGCATTTAGTGATTTATAGGTTTTATTTAAACAATGAAATAAAAAAAATTATTTTTGATATTTTTTCAAATTTTCAAATGTCATAACATTTAAAAATATAATAATATTAAAATTTTTAAAAAATGTGAATACAATATTTAGTAAAAATAATTATTTTAACTATATATAATATAAACTAGATATAAACAATTTTATTGATAATATTATATCAATTATCAAAAAATATATTAATAAACTATTATTAATATGATAGATATAAATTATAATATAATTAAAAACCCTAAAATGATTCAAAATCAAAGTAAAATTTATTACCAAATAATAATTTTTTTTTAGTTTTTGCATCATTTTATAAGCTTATATATTTTTTTGTTTAAAAATATATTATTAAATTATATTTGTCACTCATAATTTATTTTGTAATTAATATTTCTATAAATTATTTAAATTATATTTAAGGTTTATGAGTTTAAAGATTTAGGTATTTAGGGGCTTCGGGTTTTAGGAGTTTAGATATTTATGTATTTAGGCATTTAATGGTTTATAAGTTTTATTTAAACAATGATCTATAAAAAAATTTATTTTTGTTATTTTTTCTCAATTTTGAAGGTTATAACCTTTGAAAATATAATAATTTTTAAATTTTTTTTATATGTGAAAACTATATTTAGTTATGATAATCTTAATAATTATATATCTTGTTAATTCATTATAAACATTTATATTGATAGATATTATATTAATGATCAAAAAATAAATTAATAAACTATTATTAATAAGATATATATTTTTTAAAATATATTATCAAACGTAAATTTATTCAAAATCTAAATAAAATATAATACTAAATAATAATTTTTTGATGTTTTTCTTCTTTTTATAAGTTTATTTTTTTTGTTATTAAAAGTAAATTATTTAAATTATATTTGACTTCCACATAATTTATTTTTAATTTATAATTCTATAAAAATAAATTAATAAATAATTAAAATGAATATTTAAAATTATAATCATTACAAATAAAATTGAGATTTATTATTTATTATCAGGATATACTAGTTTAATGGTTTAAGTATTTAGGTGTTTTGGGGTATAGTGATTTAAGTGTTTATGACATTAGAGATTTATAGTTTTTATTTAAATAATAAAAAAAATAAAAAATTAAATTTTTTAATTTTTTTTAATTTTTGAAGGTCATCATAACATTTGAAAATATAATAATTTTTAACTTTTTTTAAATGTTAATATAATATTTAGTTATAATTTCTTAATAATTTTATATAATGTAATCTTAATATAAATAATTTTATTAATAGATATTATAATAATGATCAATAAAAAATTAATATACTATTATTAAAAAGAATGATATAAATTAAAATATAATTGCAAAGACTAAAATGATTCAAAATCAAAATAAAATATATTACAAAATAATAAATTTTTGTTTTTAAAATATTGCCTCTTTTTATAAGCATATATAATTTTTTTGATAAAAATTAAATTATTTAAAATAGATCTCTCTCACTAATAATTTATATTGTAATTAATATTTCTATAAAAATAAACTAATAAATAATTAAAATAAAAATTTAAAATTACACTAAATAAAAATTAAAATGATATTTATGATTTATTATTAAAGTATACCAATTTAATAGTTTAAGTATTTAGAAGTTTTGTCGTTTAGGAATTTAGCGATTTATGTTTTTAGGCAATTTGTAGTTTATAGGTTTTATTTAAACAATAAAATAACAAAAAAAAATGTTGTAATTTTTTGTCAATTTCATAGGTTATAACCTTTGAAAATATAATAATATTTAAAATTTTTTGAAATGTGAATTTAATAATTTAGTTATAATAATTTTAATAATTATATATCATATAAATTCAATATAAACAATTTTATTGATAGATATTATAATAATGATAAAAAATTAAATTAATAAACTATTAATAATAAGATATATATTAATTAACAAATATTTACAAAACCCAAATTGATTCAAAATTAAAGTAAAAAATATTACTGGATAATAATATTTAATTTTTAAAATTTTACTTCTTTTATAAGCGTATATATTTTTTTTGATTAAAAATAAATTATTTAAATTATATTTGTCGCACTCATAATTTATTTTGTAATAAATATTTCTATAAAATAAACTTATAAATAATTAAAAGAATATTTAAAAATATAATAAATTGAAATAAAAATTAGATTTCTTAATTATTAAGTAGTATATAGCAGTTTGATGGTTTATGTATTTAGGTATTACGACTCTTAGAAGTTTACTTATTTAACTGTGTATGCATTTAATGGTTTAGAGGTTTTATTTAAAAATTAAAATAACAAAATATTTATTTTTATTATTTTTTGATATTTCCAAAGGTTATAAAATTTTTAAATATAATATTTTTTAAATTTTTTTCAAATGCGAATTCAATATTTAGTTATAATAATCATTATATTTATATATCATATAAATTCAATATAAACAATATTATTTATACATATTCTAAAAATGATCAAAAAATAAATTGATAATCTATTATTAATAAGATAGATATCAATTAAAATATAATAAAATATTCTAAAGTGATTCCAAAAAATCAAAATATATTACTATATAATAATTTGTTGTTTTGAAATTTTTATTTCTTTTAAAAAGTTTATCCATATTTTTTTGATGAAAATTAATTTATATAAATTATTTTTGTCTAACTCATAATTTATTTTTAATTAATATTTATATAAAAATAAACAAATAAATAATTAAAATCAATCTTTATAATTATAATGAAAAAAGATATATTGAGATTTATTCATTATTATTTTGGTATACCAGTCTAATTTAAATTAGATCTGTCTCACTAATAATTTATTTTGTAATTAATATTTCTATAAAAATAAACTAATAAATAATTAAAATAAAAATTTAAAATTATAGTAATTAAAAATTAAAATGAGATTTATGAATTATTATTATTGTATAACAGTTTAAGATTTTAAGTATTTAGAGGTTTTTTCGTTTATGATTTTAGATATTTATGTTTTTAGGCATTTAGTGGTTTATAGGTTTTATTTAAACAATTAAATAACAAAAAAAAATATTTTTTTGATATTTTTTGACATTTTCAAAGGTTATAACCTTTGAAAATGTAATAATTTTAAAATTTTTTAAAAAATGTGAATACAATATTTAGTAATAATAATCATTATAATTATATATAATATAAACTAAATATATACAATTTTATTGATAGATATGATATCAATTATCAAAAAATAAATTAATATGCTATTATTAATATGATAGATATAAATTAAAATATAATTGCAAAACCTTAAAATATTCAAATTCCAAGTAAAATTTATTACTAAATAAGATTTTTTTTTTAGTTTTTGCATTTTTTTATATGCTTATATTTTTTTGATCAAAAATAAATTATTTAAATTATATTTATATCACTCATAATTTATTTTGCTATTAATATTTTAATAAATTATTTAAATTATTTTTAATGTTTACTAGTTTAAAGGTTTAAGTATTTAGGGGCTTTTGTGTTTAGGAGT